>PVIC010004561.1:0-62047 GCA_004025085.1 Thryonomys swinderianus
ACTGGGCCGGCGCTTTGCCAGCCAGCTTCACCCCTCGTTCTAGCCACTGTCGATGAGGCGGGGCAGAAGGCAAGAAGTGAGAATTTAGGGAGCTGGGGATTTAGCTCAGTAGAGAGTGCTTGTCTCGCAAGCATGAAGCCCTGATTTCTGTTCTTGTACCAAAAAATGAAAAAGTATGTATTAAAAAAAGAAACACGAGACAAGAAGTGCGAGTTTGGGAATTCCTTCACCACGAAGGAAGGCAAGAGTGTTGAGTGTTGCTGCCTGCAGTTAGGAGGGGGGTGTGTGCTGCCGGAGGGGGTTCCCCGCTCTGGCGGATACGAAGGCCAGGTGGGGTGGTAGGCAGGATGGAAGGGCGTTGGCAGAGGCTGTGCAGATGGGGCCACTCTGGGAAGACTTGCGTGACAGGGTGCTGTCATTCCTTCAGAAACAACGTGCTATGAATTGAAGGGCCTCTGCCACTGAGATATACCTGCAGCCTTTTTCCGTTCTTTATTTTTTTGTGGTACAGGGGCCAAATGAAGGAGTTCGTGCTTGCCGGGCAGCCACAGTGCCACTGAGCTGTATGCCCGGCCCTTTCCGTTTCTTGCTCAAGCTCTCCCTTTTCTCCTCCCTCCCTCCCTCCCTCTCTTTCATTGTTTATCCCCTCCTGTCTTTTGTGCCAGGGTGCCAGCTCAGGACCTTGCTCTTACCAGGAAGGTGCTGTGCTGCTGGGCTAAATCCTTGGCCTACTTTTTTTCTTAGTTTTGAAATTTGTGATAATGGTTTTGCTACGTTGCCCTGATGACCTGACTCGGGATCTTCCTGTCTCAGCCCCCCACCTGCATGGGCTGGGTGTGGTGTTCGGGGCTAATGTCCTTGCTTACAGGCCCTGGCTTCTGTATCCAGCACTTGTAAACAAACATGACGGTATCCAGGAGTGGGGGAGAGGAAGCTTGAGCTTAGATTGCACAGGGAGCTTCTCAGGGATGGGAGGAAGGAATAGCCTGGGGAGGCACCTGAGGTTGGGGAGGTGTGGGGCCAAGGCTGGCACACCTGCCGCACTCATGTCTCCCTCCTGCCAGCAGACACAGAGATGCAGATCTTCGTGAAGACCCTGACGGGCAAGACCATCACCCTCGAGGTTGAGCCCAGTGACACCATCGAGAATGTCAAAGCCAAAATCCAGGACAAGGAGGGTGAGTTGGGTTACATCAGGGCTCTTGGCCCGCCATGATTTGCTACTTGCAGCCCTGGGAGCCTCTGTGCAGTATGGGCTTGGTGCTGGCTTTAGAATTCTGCTCTGCCAGTGTGTCCTCAGTGTGGCTTTGGAGGAGGCCTGGGAACACACTCTCTCCTTTGGAGAGTGGTGCCATTCCGCCAGCCCTGCAGGAAGGAGGTGTGGAGCTGTTGGCTGCCTCAGAAATCTGTTCTTCCCCACTCCAGGAATCCCCCCTGACCAGCAGCGTCTGATATTTGCCGGCAAACAGCTGGAGGATGGCCGGACTCTCTCTGACTACAACATCCAGAAAGGCACGGCTCTGGGTCTCCAGAAGGGGCCTCTGTGCCCTGTCCCTGGAGGACATTCTGGTGGACTCTTTGGTGCCAACTGGGAGGTCATTCCTACAATGTGAATCGCACTAGCTGTGGGCTCTAGGTTCCCTCCCCAATACCTCAAAGCCAAGAGGGTGAAAATCTGGTAACTCAGGGTATTTTGCTTTGTCACTTGAAGGCATCTGGTGGCTTTCTTTTCATTCTGTTGTGGTATTGTGTTCTGTTTAAGAAGGTAATGATCTGGGCCTGGCGGCTCATGCCTGTCATCCCAGCACTCAGGAGGCAGAGGCAGGAGGACTGCTCAGTTCAGGGCTGGCTTGGGCTACATAGTGAGCTCGGGGCCAGCCCAAACTACAAAGCAAGATGATGGCTTTAAAAAAAAAAAAACCAAGGCAGTGGGATTCGGTGTAGCTCTATGGGAGAGTCCGTCGTTCCACATAAAGTGTAATTGATGGTGAGGGGAACTCAGGAGAATACATTCCTGCCATTTGTGGTGACAAAGCCCAGAACCGCTGTGGGGTCCTGTTGGAGTCCCTGTCACACTTGGGGTGCACCCTGGCCTGTGGTGCTGAGCTCGAGCCACCCCTCCCCCAGAGTCCACTCTGCACCTGGTGCTGCGCCTGCGCGGTGGGATCATCGAGCCGTCCCTGCGCCAGCTTGCCCAGAAGTACAACTGCGACAAGATGATCTGCCGCAAGTATGTGCCACGCAGGGAGAGCCAGGGCTGGCAGAGTGGGCGCGGGGCTGGGGTGTCCTCAGCCTCACCTGTCCCTGCCAGGTGCTATGCCCGCCTGCACCCCCGTGCCGTCAACTGCCGCAAGAAGAAGTGTGGCCACACCAATAACCTGCGCCCCAAGAAGAAGGTCAAGTAAAGTTGTGCACCAGGCCCTCTTCCCAGGGGCACCACTTCCCGAGCGCCGTGGCCTGGGCGTCTGAATAAAGTTTCCTTCTGTGCTTGACTGGAGCCGCAATTGGTGTCCGTGTGACTGGTTCAGGGTGGTCTGCTTGGTTCAGGATGGACACCTCTGGGACCCTTCCCAGGCCTCCACTGTGTCACTTTCGGGGTCCTTGTGTCCTGTAAAAGTGATGGCCCCCAGCCTGCTCTGGTGGGACCATTGGCCTGGGAGGCGCCCTGCAGCGTGGGCGCCGAGGGCTCTGGGTGTGGGCCGAGGAAGCTCTGTCTTGACCATGACATGCTCTGTTCTGGTGCTGTGGGTGGAACCCAGTGTTTCACCCCAGACAACCTTGAGGGTTTTCTGGGTGACGGTCTGGGTGGCCCAGGCTGGCCTGGCTCCGTGTGCCTCCTGCCTACTGGGATTGCAGGTGTGCCATGAGAAGGTGGGCAGAACCTCACCTGGCAGCAGGCTGCAGCACCGCCTCTGGCAGTGCACACACTGGTGTCCCCCAGCCTGACGACTCTGAGCCGCCTGGGGCTGTGTGGGCTGAAGCTGACCTGCCCCGGACCTACCTTGGGGCCTTGGCCGGGGTGCAGTCCCGCAGCCCGTCCGCTCCGTCCTGCCACCCACGGGTCCTTAAACGCGCACGACCCTCAGCCCCGCTCTTCCCCTGTTTCCGTGGCGTGCGGACGTGAGAGCCAGATGCCGTCCTGGGGACAACCAGGTAGCAGTTGTCTCCACGCCTTCAGCGTTCAGCGAGGGGACGGCCCAGCCTCCCGTTGGCGGGCGGTGCGGGGACCTCCGGCCTGCAGGGGGCGCCGGGCGCGGCGGAAGCCGAGTTTCCCCGTTTAGTCCGGGCTGCCTAGTCATGATCACCGGTGGGGCCGCGGCGGATTGCCCTATCCCAGCGGCGCGCGACACTACAGATTCTGCCGAAGAGCCGGGGTGGACCTGGGTGAGCCCGGGCTCGGGCGGGGACGGGCGCGGGGCGGGAGGCACAGACCCGGGGTCGCTGGCCTCGTGAACCAGCCATGTCCCCACCCCGCAGAAAGACGCCTCGGTGTGGACCCTTGTGCAGCGCATCGAACAGCTGCAGGCTGAGCGCGCGCGGGCCTTTGGCCAGCTGGAGGCGTGAGTGCGGCGGGGCGCGGGGCAGGGTCGCCGCAGGTCGGGACGCGCCGAGGGCTTGACACGAACACCCTCGCCCGCCGCAGAGCCCACCGCCAGTATGTGCAGAGCGGCCCGCAGCGCGACTTCCCGCGCTACCGGAGTGCCGTGCACGAGGTGACCCAGGCCTTCGCCGCCGCCTCCCGCGAAGTGCTGGCGCTGGAAGCTGAGCTGGCCGGGCCGCGAGCACAGCCGCGGCTCGCCGGGCACGTCCGCAGCCTGCAGCAGCTGGAACAGACGCGCCTGGCCACGGTGAGCAGACCCAGCTCGGCCTCCCGCTCTCTGGCTTCCCCTCAGTACCGCCCTGGGTGTTCTCGGGTTTAGCTTCCTATCTTCTCTCAGTTCTTTCCTTTTTTTTTTTTTTTTTGCACTGGGCAGTGAACCTAGGCCCTTCGTCCTGAGCTACCTACATCGCTAGCCCTTTTTATTCTGAGACAGGGTCTTATCAAATCATAAATTGCTCAGGCTTATCTTGAACCTGTGATCTTCCTGCCTCAGCCTCCCAGAGTGCTAGGATTATAGGCCTATCCCCCCAGCACTTGGCTGCTTCCCCAACTTCGACCCAAATTTTTTTGAGCTCGGGGCACGCCCACTTCAGCCCAGCCAAATAGTATTCCAGAGCCCTAGGCCCGCCTTCCAGAGGCTCCACCCTTCAGACTGTTGTGAGATTTTTTTTTTGGTTCCACTTTCAACGTGCCAATAAGAGTGAAGAGTCTCAGGCCAGGTCTCCGCTCCGCCCTTCAGCCAGTTCTAGCGCGGGGGTGGGCACGTCCACCTGAAGCCACACCTACACTGCACTCGGCTCGGTACCCACTCCCCCCCAGCCGCCTCCCAGGATGAATTTGTGGCTTGCTTCTCCCTGGGTTTGTAATAGCTTCCTCCTACCTAAGACCTATTCCGTTCTGGCCGCCAGTCTCGCCAGTCTCGGGTCGAATTTCCTGGGGGTTCCCAGGCCAAGGGCACCCAAAGCCATACCCACAGCGCGCCCGGCCCCTGCGTGGAGCCTCCCTGCTCCCCTTAACTGTGCAGCCGCGAGCCGCCTGGCTCTACCCCTGCCCTTCGGACCCCTTCGGTCGCTGGGAGGGGGAGTGGGCAGGAGGCGGCTTCTGCCCGCTGTGACGCCCTCCCGCTGCCCGTCCCCCGCAGGTGGCCATGTTGCAGCTGATGGCGGAGCCAGGGCGGGCAGGACGCGAGGACGCCGCAGGGATGCAGCAGCTGAAGCTGAAGTGAGCGCCGGGCCGTCAGGCTGCCCTGTCAGACCCGCACACCGGCGTGCTGGCCTGGTGTCCCTAGACGTGCACATGTCTGCCGCTGACCCACAGAAACTCTGTGTATTGCTGGGACACAGCTGCCCGCTTTGGCCTGTGCCAGTCCTGCACATGTGGTTGGGCTTGGAGCTTGGACTTGGAAGCTGCCAAGTTTGCATTGACCTCCCGTGGCTCGCACCTTCTTCCCACAGGCCGAGATGCCCTTTCCCATCCCCAAGCTCTGGCCCACGGAGCCACTCTGCCTGGCACCGTCCCTAGCGCTGCCTGGGGCTGTGGCGGTGGGCGGTAGGAGGGCCTGGGGCTCATCACAGCCCCTTGGAGCGAGCTGCGCAGCGGCGGCTAATTCACCCCATCTGGGTTTTATTTATAGTTCCCATCCGCTCTCCTAGGGTAATTAAAACCATGGAGGCGATCAGCGAGGTTCTCCAGGACCTTAGGTTTGATGCGGAATCTGCAGAGTGATGGCTGCTCCCCAGGGAAGCCCCGCGAGAGCTGGGAAATGAGGCCGGTGCTCGGCCCAGCCCCAACTGCCAGCTGGCCGGGTCGTGGCCCCTGCGACTGGGACCTGGGACCGCCCACAATAAAGGACCCTGCGCACCTCTGTCTGGGGCCTTGTGTCTGGGAGGGGCCCCCAGGGCCCGGGGAAGCTGGGGCAACCTGCACCCTTCTGGAAACTTCTGAGTTCTCTCTCTCACACGCACATTCCCGCACTCTGGAGTTAAGGAAGGACTTGGAGAGAAAGTCTGGGGTTCCTGGAGGTAGGGGTACCAGTCCAAAGGGGTCACTCAGACGCACCCATCTCCCCCAAACCCCACAGTCCTACCCCAAACTTCAGACACCTGCACAGTCAGAGCACTAAACCAAGAGCTCATTTATTTAAAAAGATTCTCCAGGGGCCGCAGGCTGGGCGAGCAGTGGCCCCTTTCACCCCAAGCCTGGGCAGGGGCTCCAGACAGCTCTGCCAACCTGCGAACACTGGGGTGCAGCCACTGGAGCGCGGAGCTCCTGCCCGTCTTTTGCAGATGGTGCCTGGGTGCCTGAGGTGAGCGTTCGGTTTGGCTCGGTCCCTACGTCTCCACGTGGCAGGGAGGGTGGCCTCGGCTATTACAGCTTATCTGGCAGGACCTGTGGCACACCGGAGCCAGGCTGAGCCGTGAGCTGCGGAGGGTCGGTGCTGGGGTCCTGTCCTTGGCCGCTCTCAGCTCCGTGGCGGTGGTGGGGACCATCCCCCTTCTCTGGGCCTTGATTTCCCCTTCCGGGAAGGGAGACTAAGCCGTTCCCAGCATCCCCTGCAGGCACAGCCCGTGACCCAGGGCCAGCCCGCAGCACATCCTAAGACTCGCGAAGAGGACGGGACCATGGCGTCCAAGGGTCCTAACGAGGCTGAACGCTGCGTGCCGGGCACAGCCAGTGCCAAGCAAACGCTGGGGGTCCGGAGGCAGGGTCTGCGGCCACCAGGGTTCCCGGGTCCCTTCCTCCACCTGCCCTCCCACTGGGCCTTCTTACCTCTCGCCGCACTCCGTCTGCCCGAGGGCAGGATCCCCTCGTCCTGTGCTTGGAAAGAACGCAGGAGTGTCGTGGGGCACAGGCCTGCATGCCCTCCGCGCCCACGGGCCCCCACACCCGCGGGTCCCCCCGGCTACCTGGTTGCGAGTCTTGTGCGATTTCTGCATCCACGCCCGCCACTGGTCGTAGAGGCGGAAGCTGAGGTTGGAGCAGTACGCGTGCTTCTTGAGCCAGCCCAGGAACTGCTTGAGCTCGCGCCGCACCGGGCCCGAGCTCGGCTCTCCTCCCCGCGGCTCGCACGCCCCACCGCCCGGGCCCGGGCGCTCTAAGAGCGGAGCGCAGTGTTGGTTGCCGCCGGCAGGGGGCGCGGCCGGACAGGCGCGGCGGGACCAGCGCCCCTGGGACCCGCGCCTCCTCCCTAGTCCCAGGGGGAGAAGCGGGAAAGACCGGGCTCCTCCCCGCCGCGCCCCGGGAACCGATTCTCGCGGCCGGAGCCAGGTGTGAACGGAAGGGGTGGGCCGGCCACAGGGAGCCAGAGACGCAGACGGCAGAAAGGGAGAAATCCGGGTGGCACGGCTGCCAGCCGGGCCAGGGGCAGGAGGGCGGCAACTGTGGGGACGGACAGCCCAGGACGTGGGGGGGGGCAGAGGCCTGGGGACACAGGGACAAACCCCAAGGAGAGGGTGGGGTCCCCAGTTGTATCCACGGCTTTAAAACAGGAAGGGAAGAGAACAAAGAAAGGAAAAAAGACAGAAAAAGGAGGAAGGAGGTAGAAAGACTCAGGGAAGAGTGGCAGGGAGGGAGGAGGCGGCCTCGAGCGTCCCGCGGGACGGTCCCCAGGATGCGCGGGAGCGGAGCCAGCGCCGGGCGTGGCCGCGGCCAGGTGGGCGGCCGCCGGTCTGTCCAGCGCCGACTGCAGCCAGCCCCGAGCAGGCCGGCGGATAAGGACATCGGCCTCACGTCATAAATAAAGCTGGGGACCCGCTGACAGGCCCTGGCACGCCCCGGCCCTCGCCGCCCCCGTTGGCCTCCCCCAGCCTCCCCAGCCTCCCCAGCGGCCGCGCAGCATCCTGGCTCCCGCGCAAGAATCGCAGGTGCTGGGCACGAGCAGGGGCCAAGGCTCTAGCCCCTCCCGCCACTGCTCCCGCCCAGCCCAGAACCTGCAGGGGCCCAGATGGGGGCTGGGGAGCTGGCTGGAGCCTGGTCCTGCCCCTGCCTGGCTCTGGGACTCCCTCGGGCCTGTTTCCCCAGCTCTGCCCCAGTGTGGGCCTGGACTGTCACTGAACTGAGTGTGACCTCCTGGGGCCTCGGGTTCACTGCCTGGGGAAAGGGGCCTCCCTTGGGGTGAAGCTGCGCAGGGGAGCCCTGTAGACCAGATGGTGTCCCTAACCCTCACGACAACCCGAGGCAGGTGTGACTTGTCCCCACTTTCCAGATGGGGAAACTGAAGCCACACATTCCATGGAATAGACTTCATCCCCTTCCACAAGGGAAAGCACGGAGAACGCATGGCATTGACAGGGAGCCCCGGAGAACCACAGAAGCCGACGCAGGCCGCCAACCCCGCCCATCTCCCACCTCGGTCGGAAGGGGACACTGAGGCCCAACAGCTTCAGAGCAAGGGTCTCAGGTGCACGTGCTCTCTGGGGCTGAGGCGGGGATGGCATGACTGGTCCCGGTGCAGTAGGGCACATGCTAAGCGAGGTCCCGTGGGGCCAGCCACACTGCGGGGCCTACAGCAGGGAGGGAGGGGTCTTTCGCCCCATTTCCTGTAAAACTTATTTTTGGGGGAACTCTGAAGTATTTGTGAACAAACTATGGGTTATTTTTGAGACAGAGTCTCACTTTGTAGTTCAGGCTGGCCCTGAGCTCACTGTGTAGCCCAGGCAAGCCGGGAACTCAGCAATCCTCCTGCCTCTGCCTCCCAAATGCTGGGATGACAGGCGTGCACCACCACGCCCAGCATTTCTGTTTGTTTTTGAGACAGCATCTCACTATGTAATTCAGGCTGACCTTGAACTCACTACATTGTAGCTCAGGCTAGCCTTGATTCCTCAGTAATTTTCCTGCCTCAGCTTCCAAAGTGCTACCATGCCAGGCCTCCTGATTTTGAATCTCTCCAGGACAGACACATTTTTTCCAAGACGGTCCAAACCCATCCAGGCTCGCACTAGGCCCTGGCGGTCACCTGTCTGAGACTTCTGCTCTCTTGAAGAAACGAGGAGGCAGACACAGGCTGGCTGGAGCTGGGGGCAGCCCCCCACCCCAGGCCTGTTGGGGTGCTCACCGCTGCGGGGGGTGGAGGCGGCAGTAGGGTGGCTCCACTCACTCCAGATCCCAGCCTTCTTGGAGCCGTAGATGCCAAAAGGGTTGCAACGCACTTGTACGAAGTACACTGTGCCCGGCTTCAGGCCCGCCAGGCGGCAGGAGGTCTGGTTGCTGACGTCATCCACTACCTGGACAGTGAGGGCGGGGTCACGCGGGCCAGGGGCGGGGCGGGGCGGGCGGGTCCGAGGGAGGGCAGGCACCTTCCAGTCCACGCTGTCCTCCACACGGTAGCGGATCTGGTACTTGGCTTGGAAGAGGAAATCCTTGAGGGCCGGTGGCGACACCCAGCGCACACTCAGCTGGTCCTCCAGGCCCCCGACACGGCTCACGTGGACGTCGGGCGGGGGGTCTGTGGTCACTGTGGGGCAGACCAGGGCCCGGTCACCTGGGATCCCTCTTCTCGGGTGGCCAACGACAGCCTGGGGTTGCCTGTGTTCAGATCCCCAGCAGCCGAGGAGGTGGCCGGGGTGGCCCTGCCTCCGTTTCCCCTCCTTGAGAGCTCTTGCCTGGCCTGGTGGATTACACGGTGTAATTCTCCAGAAACACTCAGCGTCTAGCAGCACTCAATTAGCGTTAGCTGTTATCACCCATATTATCTGTGATGGGAGAAACATAATCCTGTGTCCCAGGGGCTGCAGAAAGCGGAAGCTGCGGGCTGGGGGGGCTGTGCTTGCCTGGCGTGCGCGCGGCCTGGGGTCAGGCCCAGCTCCGCGGAAACAAACGTGAACACGAACCCTGCCTGGCTAATGATACTGTTTTCACATGGGGCTGTCCGTCTGTCCGTCCATCCGTCCGTCCCTCCGTCTCCTCATCTCTGTTCCTTCCCACAATACCAAAACCTGCCTCCAGGAACGAGGATCCGAAGGAGGCCCAGAACTTCCGCCTTGCAGCCAAGAGGGCAGGGCAACCCCTGGGAGCCTCCTGCGGGCCGCAGGGAGGGCCAGCCTCCCCCACAGGCCTTTCTGAGGGGCCGAAAGGGTTAAGGTACAGGCCTGCTTGGGGCTGAGAAACACCCTAATTAGATTAGGTCCAATTCTGCTCGCAGATCATCCACTTCCTGCCTCCCGCCCTCACCCCAGCTTCAGGCCTCAGCTTCCTGGGGCGCCTCCCGACCTGGGCGCCCCCTCCTGCTCCCCCGGGCCCCTCCTGCACACCTGGGCTGGGGGGGGCACCAGACCAGGTGTCCCCTGCAGAGTGGTGCAGTTCCAGCTGCTTGGGGTGGGGTGCCAGCGGTCCCCCACAGCAGGGCGGCGCGGGGTTGGAGCCGCAGCTGGGGCCCTCAGGGAAGCCTGGCACAGTGGCTGGGGGCAGCAGGCCGGAGCTCACCCACATCCAGGATGTCCAGCGTGAGCACATCGGAGCGGGCGGAGCCCAGGCGGTTCGTGGCCTCCACCCAGATCTCATAGGGCGTGAAGAGAGCCAGGTCCTTGGGGATGTGGCAGGAATGGGGCCCCACAGCGTGGTACTCTTCACACGTGTTGTCCTGCCCATACCACCTGTAGGGGCAGCAGGGCCAGGGCAGATGGCGAGGTCTCTTCTGGTCCCCAGGTCTCACTGGGGTGATCTGGGGACGCAGGCAGGAAAAGGGGGTTCCGAGAAGGCCCGCCTCGGAGGGGACAGCACCAACCTGAGCTTGTACTTGAGGGAGTAGTTGGTGTGCAGGAAGGTCTCCCCGTGGGTGCCCGGGGTCCAGCGGCATGTGAGGTCCTTCATGTTCTTGGACCAGCAGCTGATGTTGAAGGGTTTCTCGGGGGGCACTAGGGGAAAGCAGGGCAGAGGAGGGTGAATAAGGCAGCCTCGGCTCTGTGCCCGGAGATGCGGGCGGCTGCTGGCATAGCCATGCTGCACGAGACCCGCTGTGAGCAGGACGGAGCCACAGGCCTCGCCTCGGCCAGCAGGCCCCTCAGCCGCACGTCCGCTTGCAGACGGAGCAGCTGGTGGACGGGCCTCCTCGCTGTCCTCCCCCGAGCCGCACCCTGGAACCTGCCCCAGCTCAGCCCCAGGCCACAGCACCGTGATCCCTGGCCCTCTCTGTCCAGGGGCCGCTGCTGGGAGTCACCTCCGGGCGTTACGGGGCCACTTACAGCCAACATAGAGGCAGGAGCCGGCCAGGATGCTGCCATCACGGGCATGGCACACGAGATTGTCCCCGGACTGCTGCCTGGAGCCGTTGAGGTTGGCCAAGAACAGGGCCAGGGTGGAGGCATTCACCACGCGGGAGAGCTCGGAGGGCAGGCGACGCCCGTTGAGGGTCCAGTAGAGACCCTCGGCGGTGGCCCCGGGTGAGTCCCCGTGCACTGAGCACGTGGCTTGCAGGGAGGAACCGATGAGGAGTGTGGGGTCCTGGGGGCTGATCACGGCCGTGTCTGGGTCAGAGAAGACAGCGTGTCATGCCCAGGCCACGGCTGCCCTGAGCCCCCGCCACGCCCAGGACTTTGGGCGTCACTCTTTGGGACCACCAGAATCAAAAGACCATGGCTCTTCTGTTGCCACTCAAGAACCTCACACAGGAGGGGCTTCCACGGGGAAGAGCCCGGGCCCTGCTGGACAGGAGATTAAGTGCACCAGCTATTGACTGACTGTTGCCCTGAATCCGGCGGCCTGCCTTTCCTCCTGCAATCCTGCCCATCCCGTGGAAGAAAAGGCCGAAGCACTCCACGTTCGGGATTTCTGTGACCGCCAAAGCTCAGGTCTCCTGCTCTCTCATACTCTGTCCCACACAGACCCTGGGCCCAGAGGAAGCAGTGTCAAGCCAGAAGCGCCCCGTCTTGGAAGATGGCGTCTCTGCTCATTTCCTCACTCCGTTTGTGTAATGTCTGATGTAAAAAGGAGCTCTCTGTCCCGCGCTGGAGCCACTGTGACAGTGTCAGGGAACAGACTTTTTAAATGGGATTTGTATGATTTGGGTGCTGGGCACCAGAGATCAAGGAGTGTCCCGACCTCCTCTCCTCCTGGCTCTCGGAGCGATCAGGATCCAAGAGGGATCTGTTTTATGCAGGGGAAACTGAGGCCCAGAGTGGGGAGGCGTGCACCCTCCGGGCCACTGATATCACTGAGTCTGTTTCTATCTGGGAAGTCAACAGCCTGAGAGCGGCCTCAGGGTTGCTGGGGGGAGACTGTCAGGGGCCACTCCTGCAAGACTTAGCTCAGACTGACCCAGGTGGGAGCCCCCAGCTGGCTGTGGAGGTGGAACCCGGGAGCTTTCCTGCCCTGAGCCTCTGGGAAGGGCTCCTCCCTTCACCAGGAGAGGTAGTGGGGTCACCCACTCACTCCTTCCCTCGGAGATCGCCCGTGAGGACCAAGATATAGATTAGTCCCGTAAAGGACACAGAAGGGGAAAAGAAACAGAGAGAAAGAGCAAAGTTAAAAAGAGGCCAAAGGGGAGGGAGCTCACCGAGACTGGGGACTGACATCAGACCTGAGACCTGGCTAAAGAGACATAGCTATGAAAATATCCGAGCAGCGGGATGTACAAAGGTCCTGGGGCAGGCAAGTGTGCGGGAGGGAGGAGGGAGGAGTTTTTCCAGGGTTCTGAGCAGAGAAGGTCCTGGTTAGATTTGCATTTTAAAAGAATTCCCCAGGCAGCAGTGAAGAAGCGGCAGGGAGGCAGGGGTAGGGGAAATCCAAGCGCCCCAGGAGGCCCCTTAAATGCTGGCAGCCATGCTGCACTGCCCTTCTCTGCCCCAGACGGCGGAGGTAGGAAAGGCTCTGTCCTGCGGCGGCCCTGACAATTTTCCGGGGCAAACTTGGCTCAAGTTAAACTGGGATCGCAGTTGCATTTGGGGCTTGGCCCAGGGCTCGCCGGAGGTCTCAGCATCCGTGCGAAGGAGCTGGTGGCGCGGGCCGGCGCCGGAGGGGGTGGGGGCGGGGCGTGGGGCCAGGGGGCCGCCCCGGAGGTCCCAGGCAGCCGGCCGCCCGCTAATTCTGAATTCCTCCAGCACGAACTGGGGCGTGCCAGCGTCTCTGCCACGGCCCACCCACCGCTTCCTGCCTGGGCCCCCCGGGAGGGGAGGCGGCCTGGCCAGCCCGACCCCAGGCCCACTCTCAGGCCTCCAGGTGTGTCACCCCGCCCGCCCCCAGCCCAGCCCAGCCGGCCTGAAGGGGCTGAGGGGGTCTTGACTGGGGGGGCACTGCCCCTCCGCCACCCCCGCCTAGCCTGGCCTGGCAAGTTTGCCAGCAGCTGCAGCTGCCGCCCTGGGGACAGAGAGAGGGGGCAGAGCCAGGCACTCTGGACAGACTGCTCCCCAGTGCCGTCTGACTAGCTGTTAAGGTCAGGGGCCGCCTTCCCGCTGGGACAGGCAGGACCTTCAGCTGGAAGGCCCGGCTTTCCCTTCGCAGCTCCCCGCTGCGTCCCCAGGGGGGGGGAGGGCGAGCTACCTGCTAGGGGTCAGCAGCCTGCAGCGCCCGGGGCCCCAGGACCGCGGTCCTGACCCGCTCAGGGTTCCCGCTGAGCACACGCTCCCTCCAGTCCCGGGAACGACGGGCCAGACCCCGGGGAACGGGACACACACGTCCCGGGCCAGGCAGGGGACAAGCAGCTGGGGACGAGCCACAGAGCCTGGAGGGGCTCCTGGAAAAGACCCAGAGCAAATCCCTCGGCTGCGCCCTGCCGGCTCTGCGGCCTGTGGCCCTCGCCCCTCCTTTTCTGCGGAGCAGGGCCTTTACAGGGTTTTTTTCTTTTCCCTTTCCCAATCTGGAGCCGCTGCTGTTATTAAAAGGGAACACCATGTGTTTTAAAAGGGAAAAGTGTGAGATTCTCTGAAAGCTAAGCGGGAGGGCGGCCTGTCCCAGGGTCCCCTAGAGGGTCCCCACCTCTCGTCCCGCAGGTACCTACAGACACTTTATGACCCACCGGTTTGCCGGTCAGGTGCTAAGACACACCGTAAGTAGAAACATATTGTAGAGGTGTGAGAATCTTTTATTTAATTTCTTCTCCCTTAAAGGGAAAAACATGCGCGACACCCACCCCACCCCCCACTTTCGCCTGTTGCTTTAGGGCTGGGAAACAAAGCTGCACGCCATCCACCACCTGGCAGGGCTGCCAGGGACCCCGGCAGGCCCTGGGCAGTCTCTCACCTGTGCAAGGGCCTGGGGCAAGCTTGTGCCTACGGGGTGCCCTGGCCCTAGACTTTCTGGAGTAACACCCCAGAGTGTGCTCGGCCTGGACGGGGCCGCGGGGCCACTGGGAACGTCCCTGGCCACTACACTTGGCTGTGCCCCTCCGCCGGCTCCCTGTGGAATGAGGGTCTGACCGCGGCTGCGTGTGGGGATGGAATGTGCGAGCCCGCGATGGTGTGCGAACGTGCATCTGGGACGCAGCGCGAGCGGCTGAGGGCGAGGGTGACGGGACACCAGCCAGTGTGAGTCTTTGTGTCTCTGGGTGTGTCCCAGAGCGGGACTGGATGCGGAGACTGTATCCTGGTGGGGGTGTGCGCTGGGTGGGGGACCTGAATGCCCGGGGCCAGGAGTGCCCCGCAGGGAGGGGCCCCGGGCCTGCGGGTTCCCAGGGGGCCTCCCCCAAAGCCTGGGCCCGGCGGTGCCCAGGCTCCCGGGCTCCTGCCCCCTCCCGCTTCCATCCGCTCACAAAGATTCCTCTCGCTGGCGGCTCGCAGCCCGTGCAGTCTGGAAGAGAACTGCTCTGAGCGCCGCCGGTGGTGGGGACTTCGCGGATCCCCGCGCGCCGGGTCCCGCGGAGGGAGGGCGGTGGCGCCGGCCCGCGGAGAGGCGCGTCCCCGGGGACCCCAGGCTGCACGCCAGGCGGCCGGAGCGGCCCCCTCCTGTCCTCCCTCCCCGCGGGGCTCATCCCTCGCGCGGGGGCCGCTCCCGCCCGCACCCAGCAAGCCACCGTGCGCCCCCGCCCTCCGGGGAGTGGTGCCCTGCCGTGGCCACCGCTCAGTGCGCCCGCGGAGACCCATCGCGCTCAGAGGGTCTCGGGCCTCGCCCCACCCCCGAGGCCTGGCCGGGCGCCCGGGCTCGGGCGGCCCAGGTGAGGAGGCCTTGGCGCAGGAGTCTGACTCTCGGGCCAGGGGACCCAGCGCTGCGCGTCCCGCAGGTGAGGACGCCCCGAGGGCCGCGCCGGGGGCGCCTTCCTTTGTTCCCGGGACGTCCAGGTGGCGCCCGAGCCCCCTCCCCCCCGGATACCCCCGGGCGCCCGCCCAGGGCCGCGGCGGGAGCGGGAGCGGGAGCGGGACCCGGGTACTCACGGGCTCCCGTTCCGGCTCGCGGCGCCCCGAGGACGCAGAGCAGTAGCAGGGGCAGCGGCGGCGGCCGCAGCGCGGATTGGGCGCCGGGGCGCGGGCGGCCGGCGGGCATCGGGCCGGCGCTGCCGGAGGCGGCGGCTGGGCGCAGGGCGCGGAGGGCGCGGGCCGGGCCGCCCGCACGTCGCTGGGCACCGACGCGGAGGCCGCAGCAAGTCTGAGCAGCCGAATTGACAAGGCGCTAATGCGTCGCTGGCCCCGCCCGGCCCCGCCCCCGGCCCGGCCCGGCCCCGGGGGGGCAGCGGGCCCCGCAAAGGCCTCCCCGCCATCCGCCCGCCCGCGGGCACCGCGCGCCCCGCCCGGCCCGCCTCCGCCCCACCGCGAGCCGCGCGTGCCCTGCCCCGCGCCCAGGGCCCCGCTCCTTCCCCACGGCCCGGGACCTCCCTCCCCAGCCCTTCTAGTGCCCGACTCCCCACCCTCGATGGGGACCCGGCGCCCAGCTGCTTCTCCGTGCCTCAGCCCATTGCTCTGCACCCCTCGCCCAGCACCGCGTCCCTTCAGGGGGCCCCGCGGACCCCGGCCCTGCTCCTCCCGACCCTGCCTGCGAGCTCGAGTCTGGCCCCCACCCTGGCCGAGCCCCGCCCCCCACGGAGCGGTCCCGCGCCCCGCCCTCCGCAACCCCCTCTTCCTCCCCCGGGGCGGGGAGTCGCGCGGGTCCCACCGGCCCGGCCCTCCCTTCCACTGCATCCCTCTCTCCGGTTCTCCGCGCGCAGCCTCCTCGGCCCGAGGCATCGCAGGGGGAAAGAAGAGGAGCAGGAAGGCGCGGAGCTTTGGCGCGCCGTCACCCTCGCGCGCAGTGGGTCAGCGTGGCTCGGCGGTTACTCGGAGCCCGGCACGCAGGTCCCGCGTGGACACATAGACTGTGGGCCCTGTGGGAACTGGGGCTAGGCGCAATGGGGGTAGCAGGGATCCCCAGGAGGAGAGTGGCGAGGACTGCACCCCGGATGCATCTGTCCCCCCTCCCACGGAAAAATCCACTCAGCGGCCCGCGGGTGGGGTGCGCCACGCGGTGAGTAATCGCTCCGGCGGCCGCCGCCCGCCGCCCGCCCGCCAGCTCCAGGTAACCCGGCCGCCCGAAGCGACGCATAGTTTATCTTCTTTCTTTTGCGCAAGGATCTTTCTCCTTGTTATTATTTTTGGCCACTACTCGGGTTTCGGGACCCCTCCCGGCCTGACGTCTCATCTCCCTCTTCATCCCCACCCAACCCTGGCCCGCAGGAAAGCGGGTTCTTGGTCTCCAAGGCCGCGGGGGGGGGGTGTCTGTAATGCGAGTTGGGGGAGCACCCTCCTGCTTTGGATGGCAGCCCCCCCATCCCAGAGGCAGCTAGCGCAATCCCTTAGAGGCCTGGACCAGCGCTCCTGGTCAGAGCCTCGGGAGGACTCAGGGATCCCCAACTTTGTCTGCTTAAGGCTGCCCCTTGCCGCCGCCGCCCCCCCCTTCCAGAATGCCAAAACCAACGGGTGGGGACTTTGGTGCCCAGGGCAGCCCTATGTGATCCTGGATGGGAAAGAGGGAGGTAAAAGCAAAGCGGGCTCTGCCTCTGCTGGGCCACCCAGGCCTCTGGTTCAGTGTCTCAGCACAAGGCTGGGAGCCTAAAGATTTCCGTGGGAAGATGGAGTGCCACGTAAGTCGCCCAAATCAAAGCTTTTGCCCGGCACCGAACCCTCTCCAGGGGCAGAAATGGCCTGGGCCTGTCTGTCCTCTCTATGAAGTGGCATTATGGTTCTACCTGCCAGGTGGTCCCAGGCAGTGGTGGCTACAGGGCTGGGCTGAATTTAGGGTCCTCCCCGCCCCTCCCCCACAGCCGATGGCTTGCACATGCGCCCCAGGGTGTCTGGCCCCCTGGGGGAACTTCAGGCTTCTGGAGCAAAATCCTTCATTTCCCCCTCCCGGGCCTGCTCCTCCCCCAGCAGCCAGGTGCTCAGGCCGGAGACCTGGAAGCGTGCGTGACGACTCTCTCCTGCGCTCTTCCCACACGTCCAATCCATCAGCAAATCCTGTTGGCTCTGATTCCAAATACACCCCCACTGTGCGATTCGGACTCCTCTCCCCCTCACCACGGTCCGGGCCCCCCCCCCCGGCCTCCCTCCGGGATGCTGCAGCCCGGCCTCCGCTGGGGCTTCTTCCCCAAGCCTGCGGCCTTGGAGCTGCAGGCAGACGGAGCTTTTAAAGGCAGCCAACCCTAACTTCTCCACCCTGCCACCTTCTCCCGAGCCCCTCTCCTCCCCTTCACTGCGCTCCAGCCCGGCTCCCCTGCTGCTCAGGGCTCGTCACGAGCACAAGCCCTTTCCCGTGGCTGTTGCTGGGGCTGGGGTGCTGTTTCCCGGCCCTTCCCCCATAGCGATTTCTCAGGGCTCCCGGGTCCTCCGAGAGGTCCCACCCTCAGCAATCCCGGCTCATCTTTTATGGTCTTTGTAAACTAGCTCTACAAACCACGGCTTTCCCTCCTGATTTTCCTTTCTTTAGACCTGAAGGACCCTGAAGGCCCTTAGTGAGGACCCCACGCTGGGTCCAGTGAACCCAAGAAGATAAACATCTGTACAGTGAGAGGAAGGTGTTGGAGAGTTCTTAGTCTCTCCAAGGGGCAAGAACAAGAGTCCCAGGAAGCCTGGGTCCCAGAGTGTCTCCCCACACACACACACTTGCTGCGTGACCCCAACTGGCAGACACCCTTCTCTGGTCCTCCTCCAGAGAAAGGTGGGGCCCCTTCCAACTCCTGCCCTCTCTTTCTCCTTGAGTGTGACCTCTGCCCTGTGGGTGAAGCTTTGCCCCAACTCTCTGATTTTAAGGGAAAATGAATTAACCTCCAGTGTACCATTCCCTGCCCCTGGGGCCCCCAGCAGCGCCATTAACCCTTTCCTCCCGGCCCGCCCGGCTGCTAGAGGAGGACCGCTCGGTAAATATTGACCTAGCTCTTGAAGTTGGCCGGGAATGTAGAGGGGGACAGGGGCTGCCAGACCCTGCGCACCCGGGGAGCGGCCTTCCATCTCCAGGTGAGAGGCTGGGACTAGGCTGGGCCCTGCAGCCCCAGCCCCCCAGCCAATGCCAGGCCACTGGGGAGGCACTGTGGTCCGGCGGGAGTCCCCGCCCCCAACTCAGAAGGAACTGCGTGGTTGTGGAAGCGCTTGCCTTAGGGGTCACGGCTGGTGAGGTCCAGCAGGCTAGTGTGTGGGGCCGTGTGCCCCAGTGACCGGGTCTCAAGCTCGGGACGTCTGGGTGGCAGGGTCTGGGGGTGGCCCCGGGACGTCTCAGAGCTGATTTAGCCCAGTTCTGGGCTGATGTGCACTCGGAAGCAGATGCCTGGGTTCCCTGCCCCTCTGCGCCCTCGAAGTCTGGGGGACACTGCACCCCTCTTTTTCTCTACTCGCCCGCCTCCTCGAGGGTGTCAGCAAGCCGCAGGCGCCACGGTGCCTAGCCTCCTCCCCAGCCTCGATCCAACTCGGGATGGGGGTCATCAGGGTCGCGGGGAGGGCGGCCAGGGACAAAGGGCGCTTGTCTGACACCCGGCCTGACCTCCCCGCCCGCCGCTGATTCACGCCGGCCGCAGCAGCACCCCCTCCCGCCGCCCCCGCCCGGCGCCCCGGGGGGTAGGAAGTGGGGGGGCGAGGGGCGGCGCCGAGTCAACTTTCCCTCTTAAGCCCCGGAGGAATGTCGGCGGATTTCCTGAAACCCGACCCGGCCGCCCGCCGGCCGCCCGCCCCTCACCTGGACCCGCTCCCCGGGGACGGCGGGCGCGGGCTCACCTGGGGGCCGGGTCGAGGCCTCTTCCGCTGCCTGCGGAAAAGGGGAGCAGCCATCAGTCTCCCTCCTCCCCTTGGGCGCCCGGGGCCAGCGTCCCAACTCCCCAGCCTCAGTTTCCCTTCCTGCGAAAGGGCACGAGGTGTCCCTCCCTGCTCTTTCGCCCTCAGCCGTAGTTCTCGAGGCTTCGCCGGTTTCTCTGCCCTCCTGGGCCGACCCCCCCGGGCAGGCTGGGCCCCGATTGCCTCATTTGGAGACGGCGCGATGCTACCACCGGTTCTCGTCCCTCAGCGCGGCCGCAAGCGGTGTTCGTGTGGGATCCGTGAAGGACTGTCACTGTGGGGGGGTTAAGCGCCAGATTCAGGTTGGCATGTACGGGCTTGAGTCCTGCTCGGCACAGGAGAGGGCCCTGGCTTTCCCACGTGCGACGTGGGGACCGTGCAGGGAGGTTCCGAGAGTGGAGCCGACCCGGACGCGGGGTCCCGGCTGCGGGAGGCCCTGGCCGGGCGGGGCGGGGGAGGGGCGCGCCGGGATCCAGATGTTCGGGGTCCGCCAGGCACAGCCGCGCCTGATTAAGCCACGTGGGGGCCGCCGGGCCGCGAGATGAAAGCGAGGGGCCGGCGGGGAAGGGGCGCCACCCCCCCTCCGGGCCGGAACCTGCGGCGCCCTCTGACCCGACGACCCCGCGAGGCTGTCGCCGGTCTGCGGGGGCGGGGCGTCGAGGAGACGCGCGCCCTCCGCAGGCACCTGCGCCGGCCAGCCAGCCAGGCCTGGGACGTCTGTCTGGGGTTTGGGGGCGCATCCCATGTCCACGCCAGAAGGACAGGGAGCTTGGGGTCTCTAACTGGAGATCTTGAAGCCACAGTGCCCCTTGGGGTGGTACTGAGAGACCCTAGAGATGTGGCTGTCGACCCAAGTTTCCCCTTGAGAATTACGGACTTTGATGGCCCCACGGGCACCTCTGCGTCCTCCCTGGAAAGCTGTCCCCCGGCGAGGGAGTGGGGGACAGAGGGCTGCTTCCCCAGGCTGCTGCCTCTGGCGAGCCGGTGGCGGGGGTCAGTGCGGGGGTCAGGTTTCCTGGAGAAGGGATAGTGCACGGATCGCTGCCCCTCTGCCCTGGGTGCCCAGTGAGAAAGTGCCAGGCCTGCGGGGCCCGGGGGAGCATGAGCCCTCCACCTGCACCCACTGCCAGGGTGTCAGCCGCAGCGCCGGGTCCTCCCGCCTGGTTTGGCGCCCCTCCGTGGGGGCCTGTGCCCTGGTCCCGCTTCCGGGCCTCCTGACCCCTTGACCGTGGGTCCAGCAGTATTCCTGTTCCCTTTGTGTTTCTGGCGTGACCGTGATGCCCGGCCCCTGAGGACCAGGAAGGTGCCAAATCTGCCCTGGCCCCGATGGGCCCCATGCACCTGCGCGCCCACCCCGGGGTGCTGCCACCCATCCCCCCTTCCCAGGCTGCCTCGCTCGCTGACGTCAGCGCCGGTCCCGCAGCCCGGCCCAGGCCCGCACCCGGCCATGGCTGCGGCCGCGCTCATGTCGCCGCCGCTGCCGCTGCCGCTGCCGCTGCTGCTGCTGCTGCTACTGCTGCTGCAGGGGCCCCTTCCCGCAGCACCCGCACCGCCGGCCCGCGACCCCTTCGCCCCACAGCGCGGGGACACCCGAGGCTGCCAGCAGCGCTGTCGCGAGCGGAACCCTGGCCCGCGGCCCTCGCAGGTGACGCGCACCGCTCGGGATGGGGGTCGGGGTGACTTGGACACCAGGGCCCTCGGAGAGGGTCGAGAGTCGCTCTTGGGACAGGGTGCCCCTCCCGAGGGCGGGGCTGGAGTCTCCGGGTGGGAGGACTTGGAGGTGGACGTGGGGGTCCTTCAGGCGGGAGGGGGAGGGGCTGAGGCTCTGCCCTGCGGAGACCCGGGTGCTCAGGGTCCACTTTCCTCCTCCTTGCACCCTCTTTCCTTCACGCCTCCCGGCCCCTCGAGCCACTAGCCCCCCAAACTTGTTCCAGAGCCCCCCCCCAGGCCTGAGAATCTCTCCCGAGCTCTTCCCAGGGACCCTCTTGCTGACTGGTTCCCGAGGTGCCACCCTTGCTCCCTTCTTAGAGCTAAGGTCCCCCCGATATTCATAGCTCCCTCCAACTCATGCCAGCCTCTCCAGATTGGAAGACCCAGGGGGCCCTCCTCGCTCCCCTCCCCTCCCCCACGGCTTCTGGTCCTCGCCGGCCCAGCGACACCCGCCCTGCGCCCGTGTCTCCCCCAGGCAGGGCCTGAGGGCCCCTCAGAGACCCTGTATGACAGGGCCATCCTGATCAGCGCTTGTGAGCGTGGCTGCCGACTGTTCGCCATCTGCCGCTTTGTGGCCAGGAGCGCCAGGCCCAATGCCACTCAGGCCGAGTGCGAGGCAGGTGAGAGCCAGCCGGGGCAGGGCCGGTTCCAGGGGGGAGTGGAGGGGAGGGGCCACCCAGTCACGCCCCACCACCCGCAGCGTGCGTGGAAGCCTACAGGAAGGACAGGGAGCAGAGAGCTTGCCGCCAGGGCTGCTGGACCCAGGCGCCCCAGCCCGAGCCGGACTTCCGGCTCCAGAAGGTGAGTGCTGGGCGGCCAGGAGCCCCCGCTTCTGCATGCGCCCAGTCCCGCTGGGCAGCCTCCAGCGGTCTCCTCCGTGACGTGGGATCTACGGCCTGTCAGCCACCTGCACCGTCCACGCATCGGGTCCAGGCTGACCCTAGCGTCCCAGATCCCTCCTGCAGCCTGCAGGCACCAGCCGCGTGCCCCTCCATGCGGCCCGGGGTGTGGCGGGCCAGGCCGTGCCCTGCCGTGCCGTTAGGGCTGTGGCAGAGGCAGGTTTGGGGCCGCCAGAGCTTGTGGCACGTCTCCCCAGGGGGATCTGTCTGGTGTGGGCAGAGCGCCCTCCCGAGGACGTGGGGCCTGTGGCAGAGATGGCTCGCGCTCACTTCCATTCAGGGGAAACTGAGGCACAGGAAGTCGTGCAGCAACGCCAGAGACCCATGGGGAGGGCTGCCCAGAAGCCTTTCCCTGCTTCACTCCAGGCTTCTGCCGTTAGAAAAGCGCCGTCCCGTCGGCTCGCCGCCCCTCCCATTGCAGTGGGACCGGCTCGAGGCCCACGGAGCTCGAGGCCGCTGGAGCCTGTGGCTCGCTGGGGGCGGGGACACGGCGAGGTATCACAACCGCCCTGCGAGGGAAGAGAATCCTCCACCCCGTCTTAAGGCCCAGACGGGGCGCGCAGCAGGCCACACGTGCTCTGGGTCTGAACCGAACCACTAAGCCAAGTCCGCGCGCGGTGGGCCCCGCGGCGCCTGCTCTGCCACCGTCTCTGTGCCGCGGGCCTCCCCTCCTCAGGGAAGGTCGTGGGGGCTCCTGGCAGGGCTGTGTCCCTCCTGGACTTACTTTCCACCCTCTGCAACGACCTTGTCAACTTGGCCAGGGCTTCGTCTCCTCCGCCTGGACGTACTACCTGCAGACCGACAGCGGGAAGGTGCTGGTTTTCCAGGTGAGAAGGCGGCAAGGCCGCCCTGGGCAGCCAGGGGAAGAAGGGGGGGAGCAAAATCCGTGTTTCGCAAGCTTCAGGCTCAGCTGCATCCAGGAGCTCTGTGTCTCATTCTGCCCCTTGACGGGGAGTGTCATTTCTGGGCGTGCTTCTCCTTCCCGGTGACAGCGGGTGCCAAGGACTCTAGATCACAACGCCTCTGGATTTCTGGTGTGGTTATTTATTTGGATGTGGCACAGTGGTTGGAACCCAGGCCCTTAGCTCGAAGCTACATCCACAATGCTTGTTAATTAGTTTTTGCGGTTCTCCTGCCTCAGCCTCCCTCAGTGCTGGAATCACAGGTGTGAGCCACACAGCCAGTTGTCGCGGAGCAGGGCTCGGCCCCGCCTGGGCCCTGGGCCCTCCGCCAGCCCGGCTCTGTGGCTCTGCCTCTGCCTGGGCCACCTGGGGCCACGAGAGCGGAGAACGTCCCTGACGCCACAGCCCTCAGCCCGGGAGCGTCCTTCCTGCCTGCCTGGAGTGGGGTCAGATGGCATCTGGAGGGGGGACGCCACCTGGCAAGGCTCAGGGGGCGCTGACGGCCTCTGTGCTGTCCTCTGCGGTCCAGACCCAGCCTGCGGTTGAGAGCCTGGACTTGGAGGGCAGCCGCCTTGAGCGGGTGGAAGTGACCTGGAGAGGGTCGCATCCCGAGGCCCTGGAGGTGCATGTGGGTAAGCTCCAGCCCCGTCCCCGGGCTCATGCCGGCCAGAGGGCCCCTCCGGTGGGCTCTCCTTCCTCAACAGCGCCCACAGCCCACCTCATGGGTTCCACGTTCCCCTTCCAGGGCTCCAGGGCGCCCCGGGGCTCGATCCACCTTCCCCTGTCCCTTGCTCTGTCTCCCAGGATTCCATGCTCCATCTCCCAGAGTTCCGTGCTCCATCCCCAGTTCTCATTCTGGTACCGCACGGCGCAGTGCCGCAAGTCCTGGCCTCCCTTCCCCGCTCTGTGGTGGCCCCGCGCTTCCCGCGGCCCCTCGGCAGACTCCTGGGAGCCGCTGAGCCGCAGCCCCTCTCTCAGATCCCGTAGGCCCCTCGGACAAGGTCCGCAAGACCAAGATCCGAGTGAAGAGCAGCGGCCAGGCCAAGGCGGAGTCCGAGGAGCCTCAGGACAATGACTTCCTCAGCTGCATGTCCCGGTGGGTGGCAGGCCCCGGGCTGGGCGGGCTGGGCTCCCCGTGGCTCCCGCTGCTGCCGGGCGGGCACTGAGCTAATCTGGGCCAGCAGGCGCTCAGGCCTGCCCCGCTGGATCCTGGCCTGCTGCCTCCTCCTGTCCGTGGTGGTCATGGTGTGGCTGAGCTGCTCCACGCTGGTGACGGCGCCGGGCCAGCACCTCAAGCTCCAGGTAGGTGGGAGGGGCTCCGGGCACACGGCGGGAGCCCTGCCTGGGCTGGGGCCTGAGCGTCCCCCGCCCCGCAGCCGCTGACCCTGGAGCAGCACAAGGGCTTTATGGCGGAGCCCGACTGGGGCCCGTACCCGCCCCCGTCGTACGCCTTCGAAGATCACCCCCCACCCTACAAGCTCAAGCTGGACCTGACCAAGCTGTAGCCCGTGGCCAAGCGGACACCCGTGGGGCCTCCCCGTGCTGTGCCTCAAGTCCAAGTTGGGGGCCATCCTTGTGCCCCTCCACCCAGCCTTCTTTGTCCCCCGCCACCCATCATACGCTCCTCAGTCCCGGGGGCTGGTTCGGCCTGGGCTCCTCTGGCCCCCTGCTTGGGGCCATGCTCTTTCCACCTTCGATCTTGTAGCTTTCGGAGTATTTGAACCCCTGTTCTGTGCTGCCTCCCTTCTCTGCCCCTCGCTGGGCCTGGGGCACAGGGAGCCACCGTTGCTTTGCGGTTTTCCTTGTCCCGGGAGCCCTGGCGGGAGCAGGGCCAGCCAAGCAGGAATAAAGTATGTACATAAAGAACCTCCTGGCTTCACCTCTTGTGTTCGTGGACTGTCTGCCTGGGGAGCGGCTGTGACTCCCGGCCATCAGATTTCTCCATGTTGCCACGCAGGTCACTGCTGACAGAATGGGCACAGAACAGCTGCCTAGTAGAAGGACAGCCCCCTGTGACCCAGCCCAGTCACATGTCAAGGAGGGCATGTCCCTGAAAAATGGTGCATATCCCCCTTCCTGGCTGGGCTGCCACCTGCGATCCTCCTGTCTCAGCCTCCCAGAGTGCTGGATGACAGGTGTATGCTACCAGACTGGCTTAAAGGAGCTGTTTTCAAAGGTGAGGGCAGCTGATGTGCGAGACAGGTGGGGTGAGGGAGGCGCTGTGGACTCAGGTCTGGGCGTGTTGGGCACAGCGCTCTGCCCTGTCCTGCCTGTGTCCTTCTGAAGGACGCCAGAAGGGCAACCAAAAGGCTGCCCACTGCCACGGGCTTCTCTGACGTGCTTCCCTGTCCCCTTGGCCACCGTCTCCGGGCACCGCACCAGCTGGGGGTCTCCAGCTGCCTGTGGGTGACAGAAGCTGACTCCAGTCCCCGGAGCCAGACAGGTTTTACAGAATGGTGCGGCCTGTAGCAGAGAGCCGGAGGAGGGGGACGTCGGACCTCACTGCTGGGCAACGTTTTTTTTTGTTTTTTGAGACGGGGTCTTGCTTTGTAGTTCAGGCTGGCCCTGAGCTCACTGTGTAACCCAGGCAAGCCTCGAGCTCAGCAATCCTCCTGCCTTTGCCTCCCGAGTGCTAGGATGACAGGCGTGAGCCACCACACCTGGCACTGTGGTATGTGGTATTGATGGTTGGTGGGCGTGTGTCACCACACCCAGCATTGTACGTGGTTACCAGGGATCAAACTCAGGACCTTGCGCATGCGCATGCGAGGCAGGCGCAGGAACCACTGGCTAAATCTCTGGCCCTGGGCAACTTTTTTTTTTAATTTTGCAACAGGGTTTGAGTGGCCCAGGTTGGCCTTAAACTCAAATCCTCCTGCCTCAGGCTCTTGAATGCTGGAACCACAGATATGGCCGCTATCCCCTCCTTCAGGCCAGATTTTGGTATCTGTGGGAGATGCGCCACTTTGTTTTTTATCTTTAGGTTTCTGAGATGGGGTCTTGCTGTGTAGCCCCGGCTGGCCTTGAACTCCAGATCCTTTTGCCTCAGGCTCTCCAGTGCTGGGATTACAGCTGTGTGGTGCCCATCTAGTTGTTTTTGTTTTTTGGTCATTTATTCTTTGTACGGTATTTAAATAGCTTCCACCAGATAGAGATGTGGCGGTCCATGCCTGCTGTGCCTGCTCCCAACTACCGGGAGGCTGAGACAGGAGTATCTCAAACTCAAGCCTCAAGTGGCGATTTACAGAGACTATACCTCAGAATAAAAGCAAAAGGACTAGGGTGCTGCTCAGCAGCAGAGCACCCGTGGGTCACATCCTCAGCCCCCACTGCAAGGGGCCAGCCCAGCACGGATGTCCTTGACCTATCTGCCTCCCCGCACACTGTGGCTCTGGACACCGGAGCCCATCTTGCTTCTTACTGACCGGCGTTCCCCGAACCGCCCGCGAGGCTGTGCTCCGCCCCAGACAGCCTCAGTCCACACTAGCCCCTTTGTTTCCATGGCGACCACGAGGTCCCTGCGCCTCCTCCCCAGGCTCCCTGCCTCCCTGCTGCCCTCAGCACTTACATCTGGTGTAAAGCAAATCCCACCCCACACGTTGCTCTCTCCTGGCTTCTGCAGTTGCTGAGAGGAGCCCGAACACCCAAATGTATAGGCGAGGCCCCCACACTTAGCCCCACAGTCACCTCTAACTGTTTTGGGGGGCTTGTCGCCGTGACCCAGCCACATGTCGCCGTCCCTGAGTCCTGTGAGCCTCCCCTGCTCCTTCCGGCCCCAGGGTCTTTGCGCTTGTGTGTCTGTGCCAAGATCAGACCTGAAGGGTCTGCCTCAGCTGAAGAGAACCCGCCTTCCGTCACGGCACAAGGTCTAGCGGGTTCCCAGACCTCTGTCTCCCCTGTTCTTGCCGCCTTCATAATTGGTTCATAATGATTTGTTTCAAAGCTGGCCTCAGTCTGTCTATTTGTCATGAGTCTGTCTGTGATAACTGGGATGGAATCCAGGCCTCCACACTGCTACGTCCCCAGCCCTTTTTAGTTTTTATTTTGAGACAGGTCCTCACCAACACCCCAGGCTGGGCTCAAACTTGCCATTCTCCTGCCTCAGCCTCCTGGGCAGCTAGGATGGCAGGTGTGCATTGCTGTGCCAGAGCCCTACATGCTCTCTAAGGAGCACCCCTTTTCTTTTTTTTTGAGACAGTGTCTCGCTTTGTAGTTCAGGCTGGCCCTGAGCTCACTGTGTAGCCCAGGGAAGCTTCGGACCCAACAATCCTCCCCCTTCCGCCTCCCAAGTGCTGGGATGACAGGCGTGAGCCACCACGCCCAGCACTGTGGTATGTGGTACTGATTGCTGGTGGGCCTGAGTCACTACGCCCAGCATTGTACGTGGTTACTGGGGTTCAAACTCAGGACCTTGTGTTTGCCAGACAGGCACCGGAACCACTGAGCTAAATCTCAGGCCCTGAGCACCCCCTTTTCTAAGTCTGGCGCAGGTTGCTCATTGCCCTGGTGCAATAACTGATTGCTCTTCCTCAAACCTCTGTCTCCTCCTTTAAAAATAAGCACCTTTGAGGGCTGGAGATTTAGCTCCAGTTCTGCCGCCTGCCTAGCAAGCACAGGGCCCTGGTTCAATCCCAGTAACCACATACAACACCGGATATGGTGACTCACGCCCACCAACAATCAATACCACATACCACAGTGCCAGGAGTGGTGGCTCACGCCTGTCATCCCAGCATTTGAGAGGCAGAGGCAGGAGGATGGCTGAGTCTGAGACTTTCCTGGGCTACACAGTGAGCTCTGGGCCAGCCTGGACTACAAAGCGAGACCCTGTCTCAAAAGAAAAAAACAACAAACCCTCGAACGGCTCTTTTCCCCTTGTTGGTACCATGTATCTGTGTTAATTCTTTTGTTTTCTTTTGTTTGAGACACAGTCTTGACACATAGCCCCGGTTGGCCTCACATGTGGCTCGCTCCCTCCTGGCCTGGTCTCCAGAGTGCTGGGATGCTAGGCACACATCACCATGCTTGGCTCAGAGATTCCTGTCTGGCTTCCTGGCCTGTCTGCTCCACACACCAACCTGGGCACACTATAGGTGCAGGGCTGCCTGTGCCATGACCTTGGCACCCACAAATGCAGACCCTGGCGGCATTTCCCAGCAGGAAGTCCAGGGCCTCTGTCCCCTGGGCTCTGCCCACTCCTCTATCTTCCGCCCGCATCCCACGCGGACCTGGTAGTGGTGGGTGGCTGGCTGGTGTCATGGCAACCAGCAGGCGCACCCATGTGTCTGGTAGCACAAGGTTGCCACAGTAACAAGCCATCCCAGTTTCCTGGTGACAAGGACAGATCTGGCTGGGGGCGGGAACCACTGATCAGGGGAGGGAGTGAGACGGCCCTGGTGTCCAGCAAACACGCAGAGGACACTCTGGAAATGCTTGAAAGGGAGGCTCAGAGTAACAGCTATGGCTTCTGCCGGCCTGGGGTTCAAGTCGAGCCCCTCCCGTGGCTGGCTGTGTCCTTGCTGGGCTCCTTCCTCCTGCGGAGTCCCCACCGGGGCTGTTCCTGGTGGCTGTTTCCTATGTGTCCCTCCGGCCCTTGCTTTGGCTCAAATGTACCCCCGTCACCTCCCAGTTCAGCCCAGGCCTCTCTAAGTCACAACGCCCCAGCTGAAGCGTTTATCATGCTGACAATTAAGTGGTTGCTTCTTTGCTTGTGTGATGATTGGTTTAATAAATGGTCCCTCTGCCAGATGCGACACTCTAGGCGTCTCGGTCACAGCTGCGTCCCACACACTGAGGAGGCTGCTTGCAATATATCTTTGTCAACACTCTCCCTTCTTGCTCTGCCTGGCCCATTTTTTCAGAGCCAGTGCGGTCTCATCTCTGTCCCTTGAGCCCCCTTTGGCATTGGACTAAGGCCTTCCACATTATGTCCATCTGTAATATTCTGGAACATGCTAGGCCTTTCCACAGTGTTCTGGAAAGGTCCGGAACATTCTAGAACATTCTGGTTTGCTTTTACTCCATCAGGACATAACTTCCTCAGGGAGGTTCTTGATCTTCTGGCTAAATCAGCCCCCTCCATCTCTCAGCCTATTTTCTTCATAGCTTTTCCATTGCCAAATGGAAAAGCTTTGGTCATTCATCAACGTATGTGCTTCAGATGTAGCTCTCCCATTAGAATATACATTACAGAATATTCTGGAGCATGAGGGCAGGGTTCTTGTCTGATGTGACCCTCAGCAGAGGTCCAGAGCCCCATTTGCTGGAGGCTCCTTCATGTCCCCTCTGAGTCATACCTCAGTAGTAGCCCAGACCTGCCATCTTCATTCCTTTTTGTTGGTTGTTTTACTTACTAAGTTTTCGTTTTGTTTTGTTTTATTTTGTTTTTTATTTTTTATTTTTATTTTATTTATTTTTTTTTGAGACAGGGTCTCACTTTGTGGTTCAGGCTGGCTCTGAGCTCACTATGTAGCCCAGGCAAGCCTCAAACTCAGCAATCCTCCTGCCTCTGCCTCCCAAGTGCTGGGATGACAGGCATGAGCCACCACGCCTGGCTTGTTTTTTATTTTTGAGACAGGGTCTCGCTTTGTAGTTCAGGCTGGCCCTGAGCTCACTATGTAGCCCAGGCAAGCCTTGAACTCAGCAATCCTCCTGCCTCTGCCTCCTGAGTGCTGTGATGACAGGCATGAGCCACCACGCCCGGCTGTTGTTGTTGTTGGTTGTTTTTTTTTTTTTTTTTTTTTTTTTTTTTTTTTTTTTTTTTTTTTTTTTTTTTTCTTTTTGAGACAGGGTCTCGCTTTGTAGTTCAGGCTGGCCCTGAGCTCACTATGGTGCCCAGGCAAGCCGCTGCGAACTCAGCAATCCTCCTGTCTCTGCCTCCCGAGTGCTGGGATGACAGGTGTGAGCCACCACGTCTGGCATCTTGTTTTTATTTTTGAGATAGTGTGATCCAGGCTGGCCTCAAAGTCACAAAAATCCTCCTCAGCGTCCCAAGTGCTGGGATGACGGGTGTGGGTCACCATATCCAGCCCCAGCCCTATTTTATTTTATATTTATTATTTATTTTTGAGACAGGGTCTCACTTTGTAGTTCAGGCTGGCCCTGAGCTCATTGTGTAGCCCAGGCAAGCCTCAGAGTCACAGCAATCCTCCTGCCTCTGCCTCCTGATTGCTCGGATTACAAGTGTGAGCCACCACACCCCGCACTGTGTTTTGTGGTATTGGGGATCGAACTAGGGACCTTGCACTTGTAAGGCAGATGCTGGAATCACTGAACTAAATCCCTGGCCCCTATATTTTATTTTTTATTCTAAGACAGGGTTTCATTAAGGTACTAAGTTGCTCAGGCTGAGCTGGTACTTCTGATCCTCCTGCCTCAGCCTCCCATCATGCTGGGGTGCCAGGGGTGTACTACCATGCCTGGCTACTTCATTTATTTATTTATTTTTTTGAGACAGGGTCTCGCTTTCTAGTTCAGGCTGGCCCTGGGTTCACTATGCAGCCCAGGCAAGCCTTGAACTCAGAAATCCTCCTGCCTCTGCCTCCCGAGTGCTGGGATGACAGGCTTGAGCCACCAAGCCCGGCATCTGTGGTATGTGGTACTGATTGCTGGTGGGCATGAGTCACCACGCCCAGCACTGTATGTAATTACTGGGGATTGAACCAGGGACCTTGCGCTTGCGAGGCAGGCGCTGGAACCACTGAGCCAAATCTCTGGCCCATGCCTGGCTACTTTATACTCTGCAGTGCCAGGGATGGAGCCCAGGGTTGTGCACGCGTTAGGCAGACCCCTGCCATGGAGCGCAGCCCAGCGTCCTCTCAGAGATGTTCAGTCATTCCCACACAACGTGAAGGCTGCAGACAGAGTCGTGCTGTTATTTAGGGACTCATGACAGGCACAGAAAGCTCTCTGCGTGTCGGGCACAGACGCGATTTATTTCTTGAATATCCTCCATCTGCACTCTGTGGAGTTGGGGATGTGACGCCCTGGAGCAGATGGCGGCGACACTGCCAGGCGCCAACTGGCCTCCCCAAGCGGTCGCATCAGCTGATGCTGCCCCCAGCCACGCTGCCAGTCAGGCCCTGAGCCACTGCCCTGTCCTCCGCGAGAGGGGCCCTGTGGGGCAGGCATGGAACGGGTTCTGCGCACCTGCGCCCTGGGTCCCGTCCGGCACTGTGAGGGAATGGGGACAGTCGTGGCTGTCCCCCCCGGCGTGTGGCTCACTAGGCAGCGAGCGTCAGTCCCTTCTGCGTTCCTGTCGCAATCTACCCTGGTGCGGACGTGGTTACCAAGAAGAGAGGCTGAGCTGACAGGACCAGGCGGCTGAAGTCCGAGCAGGACGCCAAGACTCTGGCAAGGTCCCTCGGCCTTCGGCCCCATGGCGGGTGACATGGCCGGGCGTATGTACGGACAATTGACCATCCTCCTTTCTTTTCCTTTTTCTTTTCTTTCAAGACAGGGTCTCGCTTTGTAGTTCAGGCTGGCCCTGAGCTCACTATGTAGCCCAGGCAAGCCTTGAACTCAGCAATCTTCCTGCCTCTGCCTCCCGAGTGCTGGGATGACAGGCATGAGCCACCATGCCTGGCACTGTGGTGTGTGGTATTGATGGCTGGTTGGCGTGAGTCTCCCTGCCCAGCATTGTATGTGGTTACCAGGGATCGAACTCAGGACCTTGCGCTTGCGAGGCAGGCACCGGAACCACTGAGCTAAATCTCCGGCCCTCTTTTTCTTTTTTCTGTTATGGGGATGGAACCCAGGACCATATACCACCAAGCTACAGCCACAGCCCATCCTTCCTCCCTTTCTTTTTAAAATTTTTTATTTATTTTTTGGGGACAGAGCCTTATTATGTCACCCAGGCCAGCCTTGAACTCATAGTGAATCCTCCTGCCTCAGCCTCCCTAGTGCTGGGATTAGAAGCCTGTGCCACCATGCCCAGCTCTGTCTTTCAGCTCTGTCATGTGGCTCAGACAGGCACCTCAGGGTAGAGAGCAGGGCTGGGTACCGGGAGGACACTGGGAGGTCACAGAGGTGGCAGGTCTGGAGGCGACTCGAGGAAGACGCCGCGGCGCGTTCACCGTGGGAAAACTCCACCCGGCCAGCCACAGGCCCGCTCACTCACTGAGACTGCTGCTGGTTGGTGGGGGGTGCGGGCGCTTTGGAGCCCAGCAAAGTTGCTGCTTGGAGATTGCGGCTGCCACTCGTGGCGGCCAGATCTGGGCAGAGGAGGAGGAGCTCTGGGGAGCGTCACGGGGTATTCCTGGGCGAGGAGGAGCGGGCGGTGGGTACGCACCATCCTTCGTACTCCAGCCGGGGCGGGGTGTCCCGTGGTTACTAGAGCAGATGGTGACAACGGGGTGGGTGAATACAACGGGAATTGCAGGGAGTCTATAAAACCAGGAACACAGGAGGCCGAACAGGAGGATCCCAAGATGAAGCCACATAGTGAGACCCTGTCTCAACAAAGGAAGAGAGAAAGAGAAAGAAAGAAAGAAAGAAAGAAAGAAAGAAAGAAAGAAAGAAAGAAAGAAAGAAAGAAAGAAAGAAAGAAAGAAAGAAAGAAAGAAAGAAAGAAAGATAGAAAGAAAGATAGAAAGAAAGAGAAAGAGAGAAAGAGAGAGAAAGAGAGAAAGGAAGGAAGGAAGGAAGGAAGGAAGGAAGGAAGAAAGAAGGGAGGAAGGAAAAGAGAGACCAAATAATAGAAATAGAATCTCAGAGTTCTGGAGGCCAGAAGACCAAACCTGAAGTGTTTGTAGGGCTGGGGATGCAACCCAGGGGCAGAGCCCTTGCTTAGCGAACACGAGGTTCTGAATTTCACCTCCAGAGCTGCCAAAGAAACTGACACCGAGAAGACCTAAAAGTCAGCTGTGAATCGTGGTGGCACATGTCTGTAGTCCCAGCTACTCGGAGGCTACGGCAGCAGGATTGCCACTTTGAGGCCAGCCTAGACAATTTAGCAAGATCCTACCTTAAAATAAAATCATAATGGCCCCAGGTCAGTGGTGGAGCATCTGCCCGTATTTGTGAGGCCCTGAGTTCCATTCCCAGTGGCAGAAAAGACGAGGGTTTAGTGTCATACGTCTGTAATCTGTACACTCTGGGAGGCTGAGGCAGGAGGGTTAGTAAATTGAAGTTCTGCCTGGGGAACAAAGCAAGACCCTGTCTGAAGGTGAAAAGTAAAAAATGGGGGCTGGGAATAGAGCTCAACAGTAGACTCCCTGTGAATTTAATATTCAGTCCTAACAAAAGAAAAAAAGCAACCTTTACAGCCAGGGTGAGCCCTACGGACACCCCAGGGGAGTCTCCTGACTGCTGGCTCAGGTTTCCGTGGCTTGTAGCCACATCCTGCATCTCTGCCTGTAACGCGGAACCGTCTCTTCTGTCTCTTATAAGGAGTTCGTCACTGGGTCTCGGACCAACTCTAACCCAACGTGATTTTTTTTTTGAGAAATCCTAAGTCCATTGCAAAGACCTATTCATTCATTCATTTATTTTACTAGGACTTGAACCCAGAGTCTTCCCCATGAGCCACATCTGGCCCTTTTAAAACATTTTGTTATTTGGATAGAGTGTCTTGCTAAATTCCTTCAGGGTTACTAATGGGGTGGTGGGACTTTTAAGAGGTGGGGCCCCGTGGGAAGTAGAAGCCTCGTCCCACCCCTGACCCTGGGTTCTGGTCTGGCGCAGAGGTCTCTGTTTTTCCCCTCCCAGAAGCCCCGGTCATGCTTAGGAACCTCAGCACCGAGTGTGCATGCATGTGCGTGTGTGTGTGTGAGTGTGTGTCACTAACCTCTTTTCTTTGTCATTAGCCTCACTCCAGCATGTCGTTATAGCCACAAGAAAAAGGGCCAGTGCAGGCTGGCTGGCCTTGAAGGGCCGTTCTCTACCCGCCTTGGCATGGAGGGGTCCTCAGCACCCAGAATAAGGCTGGGGTCTCCGTGAACTGATTCCTGCCACGCTTGCCCCCAGGCACACTCCCTCACAGCCCCTGACTTCTGAGCAGCAGGGCTGGCAGGGCTGGACGATGTCGAAGGAGCACTGAGTGGCACGTACACGGTGGACAGCCAGCTTCCCGGCTGCAGAGAGGGTGACTAATTCTTTTTTTTCCCCTGTCTCCCTCTCCCTTCTGTGTTGTTTTGTTGCTGAGGCCAGACCGGGAGCCTTGAACATGCTAGGCAAGGGCTGGCCCTGAGTTCCACCCCCAGCCCAGGGTGACTAATTCTTACCGAGAGCTGAGTTCCATTCCTTAATTCCCATTTCATGGACACGGATGCTGAGACCACCCAGCGGCCCTGATTCACTGGCGCACAGTGTGTTTATCTAACATGTGCCTGCTGCTGTCCGGCCGCACAGCAACGGCCAGAAACAGAACAGCACCCTGGTACCCAGGGAAGTGACATTTCACTGGAGAGGATGAATAATAAGACAAAAGGAAAATATCTGAAATTCTTCAGAAAGCTGAATACACAGCTGTCCACTGTAGGAGCCTTCAATTCCACACCTAGGTTTCTGCCTCTGGGAACCGAAACAGGCACTCAGACAAGTCCTGGGGCACAGATACTTTTGGGGCGGCCCAGAGGTGGGAACACGCAAACATCCAAAGTACATGAAGATGCACACGGGGCAGTCTGTCCACGGTGGAATACTACTCAGCCACGAAAAGGAGCCAGGACTGACACTTGCTACATGGATGACAGAAGCCAGGTACGAGAGGCCACGCAGTACCTGATCCCACTCGCGTGAACTTAGCAGAGCAGGAGAACCTGGAGGGTAAGACGCAGAGGAGTGGCTGGCTGCAGGGGCTGGGCCGGGGAGGGGGACAGGGAGAGACTGCTCATGGGGACAGGCTTTCCCCCGAGAGCAGTGAAGCATCCCAGTCCTCCCTAGAGGGGCAGCTGCTCGGCACCTGTGTGTGCTAAGGCCCCGCGAGGGCTGAGGCGAGCTCAGTGACAGCGCAGTTGCTAAACATGTAAAAGCTCCTGGGCTGGGTGCCCAGTACCCCAAGAAATAATTGGTAAATAAGACTATCCATTCAGATGCTTCAAAATGGTGAGTTTCTCTGGGTGCGTTGGTGTGTGGCTGTGCTCCTAGGTGCTGGAGAAGACGAGGCAGGAAGATTTTAAATTCAGGGCCAGCCACGGGAACTAGCAAGATCCTAGAAAGTACCAAGAAAAAGGCAAAAAGAAAAAAACAAGACGTAGAGATAGAAATGCAGCGAGAGTGTCCGCGAGCTTCATCCCGAAGAGCTGAAGGCAGTAATGAAGAGGGGCGAGTCGGTGCTGATGCGGTGCTGGCCTGCTTTGTGGGGATGCCTGGCAGGGGGAGCCGGGCCCAGCAGGCTCTCAGGACCCAAGGTCCACCTCCTGCTCCAAGACACCTGGGCTGTCCAGAGGCTCCAGGCTGGACCTGGGCCCGCGAGCCCCACAGCTGGCTGTGCCCCTGCCTCATGGATCTCGAGCTAGGCCGTGGATGGTGCCTGCCGTGTCTCGGCCTGGGCCTCTGCCAGCTTGTGGGCCGTCCTCCTCGGATGGGATGTGTCCGGCGAGGTCTTCCTCTGGCCCAGTCATGGCAGCCACTGCAGTTTAGGCCAGGAATCCGCGGGAGGGGCCCCTGGCTTTGCTGCCACAGCCCACATCTCACCTGCACTGTTGGCACCCTCAATGTGCTCTCCATCAAGGGCCACACAGCCCTGCTTTCTTGATGGTTTTTATGGTACTAGGGGTAGAACCCCAGTCTCACATGTGCTGGGAAAATGCTCTATCACTATGCTGCTTTCCCAGCTCTTTTCTTTTTAAAAATTTATTTATTTATCTATTTATTTATTTGAGACAGGGTCTTGCTTTGTAGTTCAGGCTGGCCCTGAGCTCACTATGTAGCCCAGGCAAGCCTGGAACTCAGCAGTCCTCCTGCCTCTGCCTCCCGAGTGCTGGATGACAAGCATGAACCACCATGCCTGCTTTTATTTATTTACCCACTCACTTATTTATTATTTATCAGGGTCTAACTATGTAGTTCAGGCTGGCCTGGGACTCAAAGCGATCCTCCTGGCTCAGTCTCCCAATGCCCACCTCTCTTTTTATTTTATTTTGAAACAGGGTCTTGCTAAATTCTTCAGGCTGCGCTCAAACTTGCAGTCCTCATGCCTTGGCCTCCTGAGTAGCTGAGATCACACTGTGCTCATCACTGTGTTCAACCGAACCCTGGCGCTTTGGCCTATTATTTCCCTCCTAGCTAATGTCCCTGAGTGACGATGTTGGCTCCCCAATTCTGAGAGAGGCATCTGTTAAAGCCATCATTGGTTTCTCTTCTCCTTTCAGTAATAAGGTGTCTCTGCAGTGATGCCCCAGGCCCTTTGTGGCATACAGGCTGCCCTTCACCCAATCTGCTCCTTTCTCTGTCTCCCTCACATCTCCTGACTGGCAGCTGTCCCAGCATGCTTCTGCCCCAGGACCTTTGTACAGGCTTTTCTATGATCTGTCATCTCAGGGTGCCTCAGTGACCAGGGTGTCGTGGGTCTGAAGTACACGGTGTGTCCAAGTACACGGTGAGTCTCCAAGGTCCCTGGAGACTCTCCTGTCCTTGCCTTTCACTGGCTAGGTGGCTATGCCTAACACGTGGGTTGAGTTCTGGGTGTTAGGGAGCTTGCATTGGGATGGACGCCATTGACTCCGGCTGTGTGTATGGCGGGTATGAGGTGTCGGTCTCTGGTGGGGCTGGAGGCCCGCACGAGGCTCCCTGGAGAGGAGGCTGGTGAGGCAGGGGTTCTGGGGGTCTGTACATGTTGACGGCCCATAAGTGGGAAGCTCGGGCATTCAGTGAGTGGTGCCTATGTGCCCGGAGGGAGCAGGACCTCCAGGGCCTGGTATCCATCATGGTACCCAGTGTCACCTCCCTGGCAGGTTAGTGTTTGAGGGCCTGCTGTGCGCCTAGACACCTGCAGGTGACGGAGCAGTTGGGGCTGGTCCTCCCCACAGTAGCAATTGAGGCAGGAACCTTGAGGGAGGGTACGGGGCTCCACCCACGTCCCTGGCACACATCTCCTTGCTCGTTCTCCCCTGCCTCACCCCTCCCTTTGGCCACCCCCTGCACACACCACCACACCTTGCTGCCATCCACACAACTGTCCCCGCCCCTCTCAGGCTCCGCCTCTCACCTCTGCTCTTCAACCAAGTCTGTCACCAGGCCACGCCCCTCCCTGCCCCGGACCGCTCTAATGAGCTTCAGGTTCCCATCCTGCATTAATCTCGGGTGAGACCCTCCCCAGCCCTGTCTACTCTTCACCCTGAGCCCTGCCCTCCCAGGCCACACCCATCAGACCCCGCCCCTCTCCATTTGAACACGCCCACTCCTGTCCTGGCCCCGCCCCTTACCATAGGGCTCCGCCCCAATTTCCTACCTCCTTGCCCTTGATCAAGCCCTTTTCTGTAGACACCTCCCCTTCAGTCCAGATTCCACCCTTTCTAAAACCCTGTTTAGGCCTTTGCTGTAAGGCTCCGCCTTGGCTTGCCCGCCAGCTAGTTTTGGCCCCGCCTCTCTGTGGAGCAGGCCCCGCCCATCACCTAGGCTCCGCCCCCCATTCATTTGATCGGCCACACTCAGATCTAAGACTCCTTCCATCATTTTGAGCCCTGCTTCAGGCTATGCCCCGCCGCAATTCCATTAAGCCCCGCTTCTTGTCGGATTGCGTCCTGTCTCCTCTTGGACACACCCTTCTCTCGGGTCCACCCCAGGGCCGGGCCAATCCGTTACCTCTCTCCCTATCCCGGCCCATCCCTACCTCTTCGTAGATCCCGCCCTTCCAACCACTTTCCTCAGACTCCGCCCCTTATTTTCAGACACGCCCCGTCCTGCCCTGCTCGGGCAATTGGTCTAAAGCTCCTCCTCGCTCTTCTGTCCGGCCTGCTCTGGCCCCTTCTCCTTTGCATACATTGCCCCACCCACCTCTAGCCCCGCCCCTTTGCAGAGACTGGCCCACGCCCCCTCGGGCCACGCCCTGCAGCTATGGCCACGCCTCTCCGCAGGCCGGGCCCCTCCCCACTCCCCGGGTCTCGATCTCCCCGGTCGGCGCACGGGGCTCCCGTCACTCCAACGCGCGGCGACGACAGCGGCGGGAAGATGGCGGAGTCCGGCGGCAGCGGCGGCAGCGCGGGCCCGGGCCAGGAGCGCCCGAGCAGGTGAGTCTCGGCCTGCCGGTGCCCGCACCTGTCCTGGGAGTCCTGGAGGCCCGGGGTGGCCGAGGAGCCTTTGCAGGGACTGCGGGCTTCAGGGGTCCGCGGCCTCTGGGGCTCAGCTGCCTGCGGGGCCGACTGCCTGGACCTCCAGGTGTCTGCGTTGGGTCCCGCGGGGCTGGTGGGGCTCCCGACAGTGATAGGGTCCGGGACCTGCGGATGCCAAGGTTTGGGAGGCGGAAAGCGGAGCAGGGGCCACGGGGACTCCTGGGGTTGTACTGGTGGGGAGCCGAGGCCGAGGTTTCCTGGTGGTTCCCGGGGCCCCAAGGTGGCCCGAGGGTGCCTTGGTGTGCCGAGGGCTGTAGGAGGGTGGGACTTGAGGGCCTGACCGGGAGACCTGGGAGGTCCCAGCAGGTCCTGAAGGGAGGGTGGGGGCTGGGCTGGGTGTGCAAAGGCCCACAGGTTCTGAGGGGTTGGCTAGGGCAGTGTTGAGGGCCAGGGGACTGTCAGAGAGCAAAGGGCTGTAGGGAACAGTCCTTCCTGGGAGCTCCTCCGTCACATCCCCTTGGGGTTTGCTGGGGGGGCGGGCTCTGGCTGAAGGACTTCAGTGGAGGCCTTACCCTAGTAGCATCAGGACCTATTTCACCCCTGGCATGAGAGGAAGGCTCCCTTTCTTCACCGCTGAGACCTCAGGTGGGTTGCTTGAACCCAGAATTTACCACGGAATCACAGGTGCTTCTCTGCTTCTAAGCATTGCCCTGGAGTCTTGGAGGAAGAGCACCTGCCTCTGTTTTCACACGGGGGGACACCCAGCCCCTCCCACCCAAGGCGCCCAGGACCCCTCCCATACTCAGCCGGCCAGGAAGTGGGCCACGTGTGTGTACATGGTGTCAGCCCTGCTTGTGGGCCGGGCCTTGGATGTTGATTGAATGGAGTTGCCATGGATGGTTCAGCTGGGGCAGAGGAGGCTGAATGCCACCTTAGGCTTTCGTGTGTGGGCAGAGCAAGGCAGGGGACTGAGTTGGCCTTGCGAGTAGATATGGAGACATAGGGACCTCTGTGACCACAGGACTGACCAGCTTTTTGGGCTGGAAGTGGGGGTGGGCAAGGCTGGACTCCTGGAGTGGGCAGGGCTTGGTGATCAGGCCTCAGGCTGCAAGCAGAGGAGATTTAAGAAGGGACAGCGAGCCAGGTGCGGTGCACACCTGTAATCCCAGCATTGAGGAGGTTGAGGCTGCAGGACTGCGCTGTAGGCCGGCTCTGGCTACACAAGAGACTTTGTTTCAAAAACAGCAATACTTGGGCCGGAGATTTAGCTCAGTGGTTCTGGCGCCTGCCTCAGAAGCGCAAGGCCGAGTTCGATCCTGGTAACCACATACAATGCTGAGCGTGGTGGCTCACGCCTGGAATCCCAGCACTCGGGAGGCAGAGACAGGAGGATTGCTGAGTTCGAGGTTTGCCTGGGCTACATAGTGAGCTCAGGGCCAGCCTGAACCACAAAGTGAGACCCTGTCTCAAAAAAAAAAACAAAACAATGCCGGACGTGGTGGCTCACGCCTGTAATCCCAGCGCTCAGGAGGCAGAGACAGGAGGATTGCTGAGTTCAAGGCTTGCCTGGGCACCATAGTGAGCTCAGGGCCAGCCTGAACTACAAAAGCAAGACCCTGTCTCAAAAAGCAAAAAAAAAAAAAAAAAAACAGCAAAACTAAAAAACAACAACAACAAACACCTGGGGCCCACAAGCCCTAGATCACCACCTTGGGCCCTGGGTGGGTTGATCTGGGACAAGGGCTCTTTATTCACTGTTGTTGCTGAGGGTGGAATTTAGTCCCTTTCTTGCACATGCCGGGCCGGGGATTCTGGTACCTGTTTCTCCCCTCCTTCCTGGTACTGTGGATTTACCCTGGGGTACCCTACTATCAACCTACAACATCAGGCCTTTTGTTTTCTTTTTTCTTTCTTTCTTTTTTTGGTGGGGACAGAGTCTTGCTTTGTAGTTCAGGCTGGTCCTGAGCTCACTGTGTATGTAGTTCAGGGAAGCCTCTAAACTTATCCGTTCTCCTGCCTTTGCCTCCCGAGTGCTGGGATGACAGCCGTGAGCCACCACACCCAGCACTGTGGTGTGTGGTACTGATTGCTAATGGGCGTGAGTCACCTCGCCTGGCACTGTTGTATGTGAATCCTGGGGATCAAACTTGGGACCTTGCACTTGCAAGGCAGATGCTGGAACCACTGAGCTAAATCCCTGGCCCAGCTAGGCCTTTTTAAAATTTTATTTTGAGGCAAAATCTCATGAAGCTGCCCAGTGTGACCTCAAATTTGCAATTCTCTTGCATCAGCTTCCCAGGTAACTGGGAGAACAGGCGTACACTGTTACCTCAGTGTCACCGCCATGTCTGACTTGACTGTCTCTGTCTCTCTCTTTCTCTCTCTGTATCTATCATCTGTCTATTTTTTTTTTTTTTGAGACAAGGTCTCACTTTGTAGTTCAGGCTGGCTCTGAGCTCACTATGTAGCCCAGGCAAGCCTCGAACTCAGCAATACTTCTGTCTCTGCCTCCGAGTGCTGGGATGACAGGTGTGAGCCACCACGCCCGGCACTGTGGTATGTGGTACTGATTGCTGGTGGGCATGAGTCACCATGCCCAGCACTGTATGTGGTTACCAGGGATCGAACTCAGGACCTTGCACTTGCGAGGCAGGCGCTGGAACCACTGAACTAAATCTCCGGCCCTCTATGTGTTCTTTTTTTTGAGACAGGGTCTCACTTTGTAGTTCGGGCTGGCCCTGAGCTCACTATGTAGCCTAGCATGAAACTTACAGCAATCCTCCTGCCTCTGCCTCCTGAGTGCTAGGATTACAGGTGTGAACCACCATGCCTGGCATTGTGGTGTGTGGTGCTGGGATGAACTAAGGACTTGGTGCTTGCAAGGCAGGCACCGGAACCACTGAGCTAAATCCCAGGCCCTATGTATCTACATTTTTTAGACAGGGTCTGGCTAAGTCACTAAGTTGTTGCCCAGGCTGGCCTTGAACATGTGATCCTTTGCTTCAGCCTTCCTCAGTGTGAGATAATAGGCACATACCACCATTGCTCTGGCTAGCAACAGTTTTTGAGAGTCGTTCATGCTATTACATCAGAAGTTTATTCTGTATCATTGCTGGATGAAAAGAAACAAACTGGCCATCCTTACAGTGTCATATGTGCACAGTTTGTTTAGCCATTTTTTGTTGGTGAATTGTTAGGTTGTTTTTATTTTTTTTATTTATTTATTTATTTATTTATTTATTTATTCATTCATTCATTTATTTATTTATTTATTTATTTTTTGAGACAGGGTCTGGCTTTGTAGTTCAGGCTGGCCCTGAGCTCACTATGTAGCCCAGGCAAGCCTGGAACTCAGCAATCTTCCTGCCTCTGCCTCCCGAGTGCTGAGATGACAGGCGTGAGCCACCACGTCCGGCACTGTGGTATGTGGTACTGATTGCTGGTGGGCATGAGTCTCCACGCCCAGCGTTGTATATGGTTACCGGGATCAAACTCAGGACCTTGCACTTGCGAGGCAGGCGCCGGAACTACTGAGCTAACCCTCTGGCCCCAGGTTGTTTTTATTTTGACCATTGTAAATATAGGAGCTGTGAACATCTGGGTAGTATCTTTGTATCTCTGTGCGGCTATAACACAGCTATCCTACTGGGTAGATGGTCCTATTGGGTACATAGCTAAAAGCAGGATAACTGGGTCATGAGGCAGATGTGTGTATGTTTGTTTGTTTATTTATTTATTTATTTTTTGAGACAGGGTTTCAGTTTGTAGTCCAGGCTGGCCCTGAGCTCACTATGCAGCTCAGGTAAGCCTCGAACTCAGCAGTCCTCCTGCCTCTCCCTTCCAAGTCCTGGGATCACAGGAGTGCTGGAACTAAGGGTGTGAGCCACCATGGCCAGTGTTGTCATATGTGGTACCTTGGGACCTTGTGCTTGTGAGGCAGATGCTGGAACCACTGAGCTAAATCCCTAGCTCCTGTGTTCAGGTTTTTGTTTTTTTTTTGAGACAGGGTCTCACTCTATAGTTCAGGCTGGCCCTGAGCTCATTATGTAGCCCAGGCAAGGCTTGAACAGTTGGCTAGCATGGCCAATTAAGATATTGTCTGAAAATAAAACCCTTTAGAAAAGGAACTGGAATGCCAGGCATGGTGGTATTTGGTAGCACTTGGGAGGCTGAGGCAGGAGGATCACTGTGAGTTCAAGACCAACCTGGACTAGTCAGGTCCTGTCTCAACAAAACACACAAGCAAAGCTGCAATTCTCTGTCTACCAACAACTAGGATAGCCAGTTTTTCTCGCTACTCATAAATGTGTCTCATGTCTTAGTTTGGTTTTAATTTGTATTTCCTCAGTAACTCTTTATTTTAGATTTTTTTTTTTTTTGAGACAGGGTCTCGCTTTGCAGTTCAGGCTGGCCCTGAGCTCACTATGTAGCCCAGGTAAACCTCGAACTCAGCAATCCTCCTGCCTCTGCCTCCCGAGTGCTGGGATGACAGGTGTGAGCCATCACGCCCAGCTAGATATTTTTTATGGGTTGCTTGGTGTCTTGCTTTTTCTCATTGCTGAGACAAAATACCCAACAGCTGAAGTAAAAGGAGGAAGTGTTTATTTGACTTAGCTTGTGGAGGCTTCAGTTCATAGTTGGCCAACTCCAAGGCGGGTGGCCTGGCAGACGGTTGTTGCAGAGGAGAGCAGTTCATGGTGGGCAGAAGCGAAGCAGCATGCAACGCATGACAAGACACAAACCTCTTTCTGTCCCTTATTTCTTACCCAGGCTGCTTAGGGCAGGCAGTGCTCATCCCCTTAAACCTTGCGCCTTTGAGCCTGGCACTGCACCATGAATCAATCCCACACACTCTAGATCCAGCCGGCTCTGCAGTAGCTGCATCGGACCAGATGAGGTTTTGTGGGGACACCTAGACACAAGCCAAAATACGTGGCTCTTCAGATCTTTGGTAAATTAACTCTTCAATTTTTTTCACCCATTTTTTTCACTGGGTTGGGCCTGATGGGACCCCACAGAGCCCACAGTGCATTTTCTCTGCTCGCCTTATGGGTTTTCTCGAGGTAACATTTATATAATAAAGTTTACTCATTTCAAGTGAACTATTCAGTGGCATTTATCAGGCATGACTATATGTAGTTCCAGATTAAAATTGTCACTCTAAAGGAGACCCCGTACCTATTCTTTGAGACGGGTTTGAACTTGTTGTGTAGCCTAGGCTGGCCTTGAACTCACGTTCTTCCTACTTTGGCCTCCTGGAGCAGCAGAATCACAACTGTGTGCTACCATGCCGAACATTTCCCATTCCCAGCCCGAAGCCCCCGCCGGCCCGGAATACTTCCTGTGTCTGCAGCCGGCCGTCTGTTCCCGACATTGTATGTCAGCGGGACCAAGACATGGCTTCCTGTGTCTGGCTTTCCTCCTTAGCCTGGTAACAGGAAGAGAAACGGGGAAATAGAGCAGAGGAAGAAACGAAGAAGACAAGATGTCTGCTTGAGGGCTGCTAACCCCAGTTGGGGTAAATTGAGTAAAAGAGAGGGAAGCATATTGTTCCATTTGTCCTCTGAAGTTGCAATTTGTGTTTACTCCTTCTTGCTTGTTCCCTATAAAATAACACCCAGGCCTTGGCAGGCCTGGCCTTGGGAGAAGAAACATTTTGTCCAGGTGGATTGGATTCATTTCCCTTGTAACTTTTACAGACACTAAAATGCTTGTTGAGCCAGAGTTCTGAGAATGAGATAATGGACTGTGAAGTCCCTATGAGAAGGGAAGTAGCATTTCCCTTGGGGAGGAATTTCAAACCCGCTTTAGGGGAGTTCAGGCCTTCTAGAAGTATTTATTTTATACTCTGTGCCTCCCTGAGTTCTTTCTCCATTTCCCGGGACAGGGTCCTTGTAGCCTTATCAGTGTCCCATGCCTCATCCTGGCTGAGTAATATTCCACAGTGCAGACAGACCATATTGTTTGTCCATTCACCACTTATGGATACCCTAGGGCATTTTTGGGGAATAAAGAATATCAGAGGGGTATAGTGTACATGCAAGGCCTGTTTCTATCCCCCCTCTGTATTGAGACTGGAACTCAGGACCTTGTACTTGCCAGGCAGGTACCGCACCACTGAGCTAAACCTCCAACCCCTAAGCTTTCCGTACCTAGCAGAAAAGTACACATACAAAGGTACAGAAAATAGGAATACCTAAGACTGGGTGGGCTAACATGATGTGACAGTGCTGTGAGGTGATGACAGCGTGTCCCTGTGCTGGGACTTGGGGCCCTAGTGTGCGGTGGCCCAGAGGCTGTCAGCGCGCAGGGAGCTTGTCAGGGAGGACCAGCCTGGAGTGAGAAGGCTTCCCGTGGCCCCTGCGTGGAATCTCGTCTTTTGCAGGAACTCGCGGGCCCGGCCTCATCCTGTGGTGCCGCTCTTGCAGCCTGCCAGGCAGGGCCTCCCTCTGGCGCTTTGTCCTGAGATGCGCCCTGACCTCGACCTCGCCAGCTCTTCCTTCATCCCCAGCTCTGCAAGAGTCCTTGGGAGGGACTGCGCTCCCCACCCCCACCCGCCGCTCTCCTCCATCCTTATGTAATTTGTTTGTTCCAACTTCTCTCTTCTGCCACTGAGGGGGAGAAGAGAGAAAGAGGCGCAGATTCTCTCCTTCCCGCCCGCCTCAGGGGATGCACAGCGCCCTGAGCCTCGTGGAGACGGCTGTCCTCTGCTGCGTGAACCTCGGGTATGCACAAGGCCGGGCTGGTGGTGCGGAGGCGGTGCCTGGCAGTGAGCTGTAGCTGCTGTTCCCAGCCAGCCTCGGCCTCCGCCGTCCAGGCTCGGGGAGAGGGCCTAGCCCGGCCCTCACTCCTCGGCTGTCCCCTGTGGAGGTGCTGTTGAGTCATACTGCCCCGGGGGTGAGGAGGGGCATCAGCGTAAGGGAGGTGCTAGCCAGCGGGGAGTGCCCTTGGGATTCGTGCCTAGTGGGGCTGGTCAGAGCACCCGGGCCCAGGGGCCTATGCTTGTTTGAACCGCCCTCAAGCCCTTCCTGGCCGTCTCCCCCTGGGCTGTCTCCAGGGAACCCCCAGCTCGCGCCAGGAAGACCTCGGCTGGTCCTCCGCTCGAGGGAGGGAAGGGGATGGTGTGAGCCCTATCGAGCCTGGGGTTCAGGACACGAGGGCCACCGTGGAGGGACTGTGCCCGGTAGACACGAGCGCAGCCCCTGTGTGTGCAGCTGCCAAGTGGGCCACTTCGCCGGGCCTGGGGACACCTCGGTGACAGAGCCTTGCACTGGCCGTGCCGCCCATGCCTGCCTGCTGCCCGGTGGGGCTTGTGGGCTGCGATGGGGTGGAGAGTGAAAGTCGGTTACGGCGTTGTGAGGATGGTGGCGCCGTTGCTTGGTGGCTGTGAGTGGGGCGGGTGGCAGCAGAGCAGGCAGTGGAGTCAAGCGACAGGCTCAGCTGGGGCATCTGCTGTGGCTTGCGGGGTGCAGGGAGTCAGAGCTGGGGCAGTGCCCGGCTGGAGGCGCTCCGAGTGCCGCCGGGCAGCTCGGTCCACGGCGGGAGCTGCCCTGCGTTGCCGGCCGCCACAGGGTCCCGGGGTGCGGCACAGTGTCTCAGGGCCGCACTGCTGCGGTGAGCTGCTCCCGCCTCCCGGTCCGTGGCCGTCACCCGCCTTGCTCAGCTCGCCATCCTGGCTTTTGTTCTTTACAGTGTGAGTTTTTCGATTGTGAACTGTCCCTTCCCTCCACTTTTTGGTGCTGTAGATGGGACAGATGGGATTCAGGGCCCACTGAGCTTCACTCCAGCCCAGCCCCTTGTTCTGGGGGGAATAAGTACTGGGGAGCGCCCAGGGTGCTTCTACCGTTGAGCTAAGTCCCCCGGCCCTTTGAGCCTGCACTGGATCGGCCCACCTCCTCAGGAGGGATCAGCGCCTCTTCCCAGAGAGGCTGCAGTAGGGGCACAGGGCGGTTTGGGGAGGGCCCTGGGTTGGACTCCATGTTGGAAGGGTGGAACAAGGGCCTGGGCCAAGGTGGGCCCTGGCCATGACATGGTAAATGCTGGCTTGGGGACCGGTAGCGATGGCTGTGAGGGCTCCTGGGTTCGCTGTGTGCTGTGGGCCTTGGGCCAGGGGGCTGCAGGCCAGAGGCGGAGGACCCACTCGGCCACAAACTTTCGGCAGATGTGAGGGGGTATCTGCACCCCCGCTCCACAAAGAGCTTTGTGCCTCTGTGCTCTGGGCACAGCCAGCCTGTGTCCCGGGGCCTTTGTGAGCCTCAGGCCTTCTGGTCAGCAGCTCCGAGTCCTGGGAGTGTCCCTCCTCCAGGGAGAGCCCAGCCTGCAGGCCTCGCAGCCGGGTCCTGCCCTCCTGCCCTCCTGATTCTGGCTTGAGCCCCCTGTCCTGACTTTGCTGAGGCTTGGCTCCTGTTGCCCCCTGCCTGGCACCTGCCGGGGCTCCCTGCCCTCTGTGTGACCCCTGCTGCTGCCCGCAGGCCCCAAGGACATCACTAGAATCCCTGACCCAGTCATTTACACAGCTCCGTCTGCCTCCTCGGGGCACGCCTCTGCCACGGCTCACGGTGCAGAGGGTCTGTGGCCCCCGGGGGTGCACCCCTCGGGGGGCCGTGGTTGGTGCCGCGGGGTCACCAGCAGATCCGTGTCCCGCACACCGTCCAGCCTGAGCCCGGCCGTCCACAGCCCTCCTGCCCCATTTCGCGGCTTCAAGCCAGCTGGGTCAGGGCAGAGCAGCAGCGGTTCGCAGCTTGTCGTCAGTAAGGCAGCCCCGCGCGAGCAGCCAGCGGCCCCGCCATTCTGTGTGCTCCATTTATTTAATGAGCAGAATTTCAGCACTGCGTGTGAAAGTTAAAGCCGCCGCCGCGCCCTCCCCGTCCAGCTGCCTGAAGTGGAAGTGGGGCTGAGCCCGCTGGGCCCCCACTGCCGGCCGGCCCGCCCTCCTCCTCTGGTAGCCGGGCTGCAGCTGTGCGGACGAGCTCTCTTAACACTTGTTAACCCCGCGCCTCCATCCCTTCCTCTCCGCCCTTCCCGGCTCTCCAGAGAGGGCCGCGCAGTTCGCAGGACTCGTCTCCAACGGCCGCGCCAGCATTTCCCCAGCATTCCTGCTCTGCGGAGCGGATTTTGGGGCGCGTCCAGCGTGCTTTCAGACCCCTCGCCGAGCAGCGCCGCCCTGACCGCTCCGTGTGCACCACCCGGCGCACACTGCAGACATTGTGATCCGGAGGAAGTAACTGCGGGGGAACCGCGCACCTCTCCTGCGGCCGAGGCTTCCGGAATTGAGCATGCGCAGCCCGTGCGCCGACCTCGGGGCTTGCTGGAGGCCCTCGGGGGTCACCCGAGGACCCGGCCGAAGGTGTTTTCCGACGCCACAGCCGTGAAATTCCACGGGGTCAGAGCCAGGGCCCGGGCGGGAGCGGTCTGGGTGGATATCCGGAGGGCCGTGCGCTCCGTGGGATGTCAGAACCGGGGCAGCGCGGAGGCCGCCGGATGTGCCGTTACCGAGCCCCGCACGGTGCTCCCGGGCCGGCTGCCAGGTGGAACCGGCCCGCCGGGAGGCCCTCTCTTCCAGGTGGCTCCCGCTGGGGCCGCACTGACTGCTCCCCACGGGTGCCTCGCACACGCGGCTGGCAGCGTTTCCCTCACTGGGTTGGTGGCGCCAGCCCCTCCCAGCCCAGCGCCGGAGTCAGCATTTACAGTGGCTGGACCTTGGTGTCGGCCGGTCAGCGTGCGGGCAGCTTGCTGACCTTTTCGGGGAGCTGTGGCGGGCAGACTGGAGCCGTCTGGCTTGTCACAGACAGGCGGGGCCCTGGCTGGGGATGGCTGCCGCCCACTCACCCCCGGACTCGCCCTCCGTGGGACTTCCACACTGCCGGCCCCCAGGAGGCCCGCGTGCAGTGGGGGAGAGGTGGCCGCTGGTGAGGGGTTAGGACGCTGGCAGTTTTAACAGAGGCTTGTTTGGAATGTCACGGGTGGACCCTAAAGCGCTCCCTCGGAGTGGGACAGCCAGAAAACCAGCTCGGTTCCTTCCACTAGAGCTAAGAGGTCACATAGAAGAACCCCGGGAGAGTTCCAGTTTTAGGGGTGCTCCACTTTGCTTTCCCTCTTCCTGGCCACCACCCAACCAGAGGAAAGATGATCCCCTTCCACCCCACCAGCTGGCAACCCGAAGGAAAAGGGAAGCCGCCATCTGGCAGCTCCAGCAAAATTCCCAGGGAAGCCAGGTGTGCTGGCTCATGCCTGTAATCCCAGCACTTGGGAGGCTGAGGCAGGAAGACTGCTGTGAGTTTGAAGGCAACCTGCATTGCAGAGCGAGTTTGAGGTCAGCACGAGTTACATAGCAAGACACTTTCTCAGAAAACCAACAAAGCAAAACAAAACAGTAATTCCCAGGAAAGGCTCAGATTGGACCAGGTGGGCCACACCCCCAATCACTGAGACTGGTCTAGGAGGCTCAGATTGGACCAGGTGGGCCACACCCCCAATCACTGAGACTGGTCTAGGAGGCTCTGATTGGGTAGGCTGGCCCTTGTGGCTCCTTTTTAAACCGTGGACAAGTCTGCCACTGGGCTTGAGTGAAAGAAAAGGACGTTCTGCAAGGAAAACACAGGGTCTTTATGAGAGGAGAAGAGGGATGTAAGCACCCCTAAAATGGAGATGTTCATGAACAGGCTTCTTGTGGTGCTGAAACTTGCTGTCGTCAGAAGGCCCCAGGCCGAGCCACAGGGATGATGCTTGTGCCTGGCTCAGCTCCACCGGGGTGAACATGTGCTGCTTGGCGGCCCTGACCCTTTCGGGGCCTCCGTGCTGGCCCTGCCAGGGGAGGCGGTGGGCTGGGCTGCCTCACGGCACTTCTCTGCCCTGCCATGCTGGAATTCGGCGGGGCTGGAATTCACTGGGGTTCTGAGCAATGTTCATGCACCTACTTGCCTAACCTGGAGAGCCGGGGGGTGTGCGTGTCCTAGTGGCCCCGTCTCCCACCCTGGCATGGCTGGGCGCTGAGCTGGATGAGCCAGGAGGAAACCTCACCCTGAGATATGCCTGTTGGCTGGCCCCTGGCAGGGGTCCCAGCTGGGCTTTAGGGTGAGGGGCCATGGTGGAGCCAGCTGGGTGCTGGGTGAGGGAGCCTGTGGTGGAGCCTGTAATTCCTGAGCTTGGAGTGCAAGTGGCAGGGATCCAGCGTGGAGCAGCTGATAGACTTGGGAGTGGGAGTGGGGGTAGGAGGAGGGGCCGGGGGGCATGAGGAACAGAACAGTACAGGTGTGGAGGCAGGGTCCGGGAGAGGGTCCTGCCCAGGGCTTCTGGGTGCTGCCTGTCAGAAGCCAAACCTGTCCCCAGGACTCGGGCCAGGAGCTGCACAGAGGAGGAGGCTGAGTGGTGGGAAAGCCCCAGCCCACTGCTGCCACCTAGGCGCACAGACCTGCTGCCCACCTGGCTGTCCACCCACCAGCCTGCATTCACCCATCTACTTGTCCAGTGAGCCGCCCATCCCTCCATCTGTCCATCCATGTGTTCAGCCACCCAGCCATCCAGCCACCCCCATATGCACTCATTACCCACTCACCCTCCCACTGTGTGCCCGCCCACACATGCCCCAGCTGCTTCCCTGTGCAAGAAAGGGGAAGAAGACGCAGCCAGAACCTTGGTGGCAAACTCCAGTCCCCTATGAGTGCCACAGCAAAAGGGTTCACAAATAACAAACAACAAAATTGGAACCTTAAGAAAAAGGCTGAGTCCTGGCTCCACTCTTGCTACTCTGAGCAGCAGCAGCAGCAGCAGCAGCAGCAGCAGCAGCAGCAGCAGCAGCAGCAGCAGCAGCAGCAGCAGCAGGTGGCCTGATACCCAAGCTCGCTGCACCTTTATTTGGTAGCGAGCAAGCTTTCACACCTATAATCCTAGCATGCCTAGAACAGGGTGGCCCCAAACCTTCACACCCATAATCCTAGAATGCATAAAACAGGGCGGTTATCCCTAATAATCCCTGTAGTTGAAGATCCTGAAGGGCAGGGCAGACATCCTTAAATCAAGTAAGAAAATCTGAGTGAGTCTCAGTAAGTAAATATTAAGGCCAATAATCCTAGTGCAGTAATCCTTACAGTTTAAGATCCTTAAGATCCCCAGGGTGGGTGGAGATGTCCAAAATAATCCCAGTAGTTGATCCTGCAGGGCAGGGCAGGGCAGTTATCCTTAAATCTGAGTACACAAGTAAGTCCAGTGTAAGACAGTAAGTAAACTTCCCATGCAGTGGACAGCACAGTGAGCACCTCCCCTGTGCTGGGCATGGTGGTGGCCCTGCCTGACCCTCCTGGCTGGGCAGGTGGGTGGGTGGCATGCTCTCTCCTCCCGGCCCTTCCTGGGTGGCAGGACCTCCCCTGCTGGCCCCGAGAAGTGGCTGCTGTCGACCCCTCGGGTTGTGAGCATTGCCACAGGTCTGCCTGTCTGTTGGCAGCAGCCAGAGTACTGAGTGCTGTGCCAGAGACAGCCTGCAGGCTGCCCTGTGACCCGAGGGGCAGGTGTGTGCTGGTCTTGCCCGCCACCTGCCTCCTTTCTCTCTGGAGGCCTTAGGCCTTTTCCCTTCTGGGACTGCAGGGTGCCAACCACCGCCCCTCTGACTCCCCTCCACCCTGTTTTCCAGAAGGTGGGACAGAGGGTTGCCAGGGTGGGCCCCGGGCAGGGCAGGTGGCTCCCCTGTGACCCTGGAGGCTGTGGGAGGTGCCAGCTTGTGAGTGAGCAGGCTGCAGGGCTCTTTCCTGAGGGCCTCCGGATGCGGTGTCTTCCTGTGCGCTTGCTGGAGCCGAGGACACGCATAGGGCTGAGACGCAGCTCTCGTGGCATCCCTGGGGTCAGCACGTATCCTGCAGCGGGGCCTGCCACCCTGGGCGCACAGAGCTGCTGTGGCCGCTCTGGGCACCTGCAGGCCCGGGCGCGGGGTCCTCATGAGACTGCTAATGTGCAGGGGAGAGCAGAGAGAGCCACACCGGTGCCAGGGGATGGCTGGAGCCCAGGGCTCACGCGTGCCAGGTGGGCGCTGGCCCAGCAGCTCCCCGGCCCTCCCCGGCCCATCTGTCTGCGCCTCTGGTCCCTGCCGCTCAGCTCTTCAGCGACTGGGCTCCTGGGGCCCGTGCTGTGCCGCAGAAGCGCGGCTCTTGCCTTTGCCCCTCGACCCTCCGGGAGGAGGGAAGGCCCGGGCAGGAAGGGGCGTAGTCAGTGGGGGACGGGCCACCACGCAGTCCCAGGGGAGGCTTGCTGACGTACGTGTGGGGGCTGCTGGCCAGCGCCAGGCGCCAGAACACAGTGACTTTATCCTTTGGGCCAGAGCTGCGAAATATTGTGGTAACCATAGCAACAGTGACGGGGCAGCTGCCTCAGTGGCTGTATCAGACCCTGCTTCTCTGCACCCCTTGAACCCTGGGGGCTCCACCCCAGATGCTGCCAAGGCCTTGGTGGCATTGGCAGGCTGCGTCCAGATCGAAAGAAGCTGCCTGTGATTGTGAGGGTTTATATGGCTCCTCAGTTTCCCCAAAGCTTAGCACGGCTCCCTGCGGGGTCACTTGTGACGAAGGGTCCAAGATAGGTGGCAGGGGATATGGAGGAATTTCCCTTGAGGTCAGAACGCAAGGGCACGCGAGCATGTGTGCACGTGTGCGTGCAACAAGCCGCAGACTGGGCGGTGGGCTCAGCTCGCACACCCCCAGCTCCCAGGCCCTGCCTCCTTCTCCTCCTGCCTCTCAGGCCAGTCTCTGCAGACGGCCTTGGAGGCGTCCAGTCGGCGGCTGGGGCACAGGGAGCGCGCACCGCCACGCTGGGGCCCCTCGCGGATGCGGGACCCTGGGGCGGCCCTGAGCGGTGGGCCGAGCCGGGGTGTGAGCCAGCCAGCTGTGCTGCGCCGCGCCCAGCCACATGGACAGTAAACCTGGAATTGGCCGGGAGAGTGGAAGTGCTCGGCTCCGGGGAAGGCAGCCGCGCTCAGAACAGTGTGTGCGGGACGCTCACAGGCACGCTGGCCGCCTGCTCCGCGTGGGGGTGGGAAAGGGTTTTACAAAGCCCCAAAGAAATGTTTCCGTGAAATTCCTCTTGTTCTTGCCTTTTTCCCCCCGCTTTTTTTTGACATTCCAATGAGCAGAATGGATCGGGGCTTCGGATCTCTCCTGCCGGCTGGGAAGCTGCCGCAGGGACAAGGCTGGGCTGTGGCTGGAGGAGGGGCACCCGCCAGCAGGTGCCCGGCCCTACTCCCCGCCGGCCCCAGAAGCAGCCTCACATCCCTAGCCCGGCCCAGAGGCCTGGGCACGGGGTGCTGTCACACTAGAGTGGCGCTGAGCATCCTTCGGCCTCTCCTGCGAGGCCACCCTGAGGTGCCGGCTCTTAACACGGGGAACCCTGAGGACACTTGCCCTACCCAGTGCCCCGCTGGGGTGCCCGACAGCCATGTGGGGGCCACAGGGACGTGGCCTGGGGGCACTGTGGGGTGTGCGGCCACTCAGAGGCCATGCTCAGGCCAAGGGCACTGCCAGGGCGAGCGGCCTCCAGGGACACCCTGACCGGCTGCTGACGCACTGGCTCTGATGACTCACGGGTGGGTGACCGTGACTTGAGTGGCCGTCTGGCGACACGGGCTGGCTGAGCGCTGCTGCCTTCCTGGGAGCCAGCCGCCCCCTGTCTGGGCCCGGGCTGAGTGAGGGTTCTTCCCTCCTTAGTCATCGGCCGACCGGCCTCTGCTCCTGCCCACCTCGGCTTGGGCTGCGCCTTGCCGTCTGCTGCCGCGGGGTGCCTGCCCTTGTGCCTCCTCCTCCCTGAGTTCCTGGGATGGTGGGGCCCGGATAATGGTGTCTTCTGTAGGACAGGGAGGACCCCGAAAGAGTGGAGGACAGACTGCGAGCTCCCCTCCTGGCTCAGGTGGGCCCGTCTCCTGGGCAGGGCTGTCCTGACTCCCGGGGAGGAAGCTTTGGGTTCTCAGTGTGCACAGCTGTCAGCCTTAGCAGAAACAGCCACAGCCCCCAGGGCAAGGCCATCTGCCCACCTGGTAGCCAAGGCCTGTGTGGCTGAGTGTCCTGAGCTCCTAGGCTGCTAGGGCTGGCGAGAGCCGGGCTGCTGGCTGCGGGACCCAGGCTGGCCCCGCGCCTCCTCTGGGAGGCCCTGCTAGTCACTTGTGCTGTCTCTGCCCTCTGCGCCCCGTGGGGACCCCAAACACCCGTGCCTGGGAAAACCCCTTCCCACCTCTCTGGTGCCCCATTTTGCAGCGAAGCCAGCAGCACAGGGTGGGGAAACTCCTTGTTCTCCCCAGAGGCAGTGCTGATCCAGCCTCTCTGCCCTCTGGGTGCACTCTTGGCCCCGGGGCACAAGTTCCTCCTCTGCTAGGATGGAGGCCAGCAGCGGCCTTCCTGCCCTGTCGCTGTCAGCAGTGTGACTCTCTCTCCTCACTGAGCCTGTTGCTCGATCCCCTGGTCCGGCCAGGAGCCGGGCGGTGCGCGGCCCTGGTGCCCGCGTCAGCAGTGCCCGTGCCCCAGCTCCGTGGGCGCCGACCCCCCGATCCACAGTGCCGAGCCTGACGAGGATGTCGCATCCACACCAAGCGGGCAGGCCTCAGGCTCCGCTCCCCCACAGAGCGCCGCCACGCACATGCTTGCCTGTGTGAGGCGCTGGTCGACGGCGCGTGGGCTCCGGGAGATGCCTGAGCTTCTCAGGCCCAGGTGCCCGCCGTGGGCATCCAGGGGCCCGCCCGCTCGGGTGCTGGGGGACTGCTGTGTCGCGCCATCTTGGGCCCCACTGCCCTCCTCCCGGATGCCGTCCCTGTGGGCCCCGCAGTGGGTGCAGCCGCTCCTGTGAACGCAGGGCCTTCGTCCTCTCCGTGCGGGTTGCTGCCCGCACTGACCCTGGCGCAGTCTGTGTGGAGGAGCCTGCCGCTGTGGGGTGAAGGCGCCTGCATGGCCTGCCCTGAGCGCTGTCTTCATCGCGAAGTGGGGGACCAGAGCGGGGTGGAGTCTTCCGGGCACCTGGAAGGCAGGGACAGCGCAAGTGACTGGCAGGGCCTCTGAGAGGTGGCACAGGGGCCAGGCTGGGCCCCTGAGTGGCCTTGTGGCCCAGTATGAACCTCTCTCCCCCTGGAAACCACACGACGCGTCCTCTGCACCGCCTGGCCCCCGCATGAGGATTGAGGTGCCAGCTGGAAGTGCGGCGGCAGAGGCTGTGGGGGCCGCGGGGACTGAGAAAGGCCTCCCGCGAGCCGCGCTCCCTCAGTGCCCTCACTGCTGGTCCGTGGGAGCTCTAGCTTCGAGCTCCCTCTGCCCGGCCTGTGGGCTACGTGGGCAGCCAGGAGGGCAGTGTCGGGGTGCAGGCCCTGCGGTCGCTTTCAGTCCCCGAGTAGCCACTGCGTCTTCACAGGCACTGCTCCCCAGGCTGGGCTGCGGGCCCCGTCTCCCCTCACCCCCGGCCTCTGGGCGCAGCTCTGGCCTCTCCCCTCCGTGTGGCCTCGGGCAGGCGCTCGGAGCATGCAGTGGTTGCCGGCCAGCCGGCTGGTCCCTCCCTCTGGGAGCCGAGCGCCCCAGGGCAGGCCCAGGCCACCAGGGAGGCGCTGGCCCGGCGTGTGTGTGCGTGGACAGATGGCGATAGGCTGCGGCGTGGCCCCGGGTCAGGAGCTCTAACTGTGGCCGGGGCTCACGTTGTTCCTGAGGGTGTGGACGCCCCTGACTGCTGGCGGCTCCCAGATGTCCCTGGTCCTGGGTGACAGCCCCATCCCCCACTGTGCACCCCGAGGGCAGGACTGCTCTGTCCTCACGGCTGCGCAGGGCGGGAAGGCAGAGGTGTCAGGGCGCCGCCATGCACCACAGCAGTGGGGCCTGACCAGCGGGGACCTGCGACCTCGGGACCCTCTCCACAGTGCTCGGGACTTCAGGTCTGTCGCGGGGCTCGAGGCTGAAGGGGCCGAGCCAGTAGCGCCATCCGGCCGTGGCGCGGGGTGCGCAGCCTCCCACCCGGCGGGGCGAGGGCGTCTCTGGCTCTAGCAGGCCGAGTCTGCCCTTTCTCCTCGGTCTTGGGAAGTCGCCAACTCTGGCTACCAGCTCCCTAGTACCCAGCACTGGTCTCCCTCCCCAGGACCCCAGTATTTTTTGCAGCCTCCCGGCACCCCAGATTAGTCCGGATGGCCACGCGCTGGGCCCTGACTTCTGCATCCTCTCTGCGAGGGGCTCAGAGCTCCCCACCTGCCTCTGCGGTGTCCCTCCACTGTGTCCCCTCGCTGGGCCCCCACTCCCGGCAGGAGGGCTGGAGTGCAAGGGCCTTGCTCTGCCCGGCTGTGAACAGCACCTGACTGCGGCCCGCCCGCCCTCTGCCGAGGACACCCGGAGAGCCTCGAGGTGAGCAGCCTCTGGGACAGGAGCTGTCTGAGTCCTTGCCGGTGCGTGCCTCGTGGGGCCACCAGCTCGGAAAAGCTTTCTCTTGTTTTGGGCCTGGCCGACCGAGGGGCCAGGAGCCCCCAGCCCTCCCGCACATTCTCGGATGGCCCGTCCCCGCTTTCCTAGCCCTCCTGCGGGAGGCGTCATCCTGGGGCCCGTGGGCGTCAGGGAGCGCGTGGTGCTGCGGACGGCGGCCATAGTCTGGATAGGGGGCCTGGTTGGGGACCATGGCCCCGGGTCCCTGCAGGGCCTTGAGACCCTGGGGGGCTGGGGTGGACAGTGTTTACATGGGACCTGGGAGGGGTCTCGTGTCCCTTGTTTTCATTTTTGTTCACGGCGCTGGGATTAAGCCAGTGCCTCACCCTGTGCTGCTTCGAGACGGGGTCTTGCCAGCTCGGAGCTGTTCCGAGTCGGACTGTGCAGTGGCACTTGGTCACCAACGGTGCCGGGCACCTGCCTCTGTCTGGTTCCAGCACGTTGCCTCACCCCAATGAAATGTGCACACCGATCCCTCTGTCTCCACCCACGGCCCCGGGCACCACCAACCTTGCACCCGTCTCCGAGTCCACCCCACACGGTCCTGTGGGCTAGAACCACGGGCCTCTGAGCTGTGTCCCCACATCTGCTCCCCCCGCAGCGTGGCTGATAAGCACGGGGCCCTCAAGTGCACTTTCTCGGCGCCTGGCCACAGCGCCAGCCTCCTCCAGGGCCTGGCTGCCCTCCGCGCGCAGGGCCAGCTGCTGGACGTCGTGCTCACCATCAACAGAGAGGCCTTCCACGCGCACAAGGTGGTGCTGGCTGCCTGCAGCGACTACTTCCGGTGAGTGTGGTGGCGGCGGGGCTGCGGGCAGTCACACCTGGGCCAGCTGCTTCTCTGGCTTCCTGGAGCTGCTGGTTCCCGCTTGGTGTCACACATGGGGCAGAGCATGCTCAGCAGCGCCTGCCCAGGCCCGGCTGCCGGGCTTGGTAGGACTTTCCCCTGAAACCTTTTATTTTTGAAGCCAACTGGGGATGGAACCCAGAGCCTTTGCACTGAGCTTCATCCCCAGTCTTTTTTATTTTGAGACAGACTCTTACTAGTTGCTAAATTGTCCAGGCTGGGCTTATACTTGTGACCCTCCTGCCTCAGCCTCCCGGAGTCTTTATTCGATGGCTACTATGTGCCAGGCAGTGATCTAGGCCTTGGGGATCCAGCATGGCATCCATACCACTCAGGTACCTAAAACAGAACAGCCAAGGGGTAGGTGAGGCCCAAGAACTACAGTGGCCAATGTCTTGCCAACACTTGTATGTTGGGCTCTGACCACACCTCGTGCGTGGCCACACATGGATGGGCATATGGGTCTGTTCACCTTTCCTGTGCAGCGGCTGGGCTGGAAAGAAGGGTCGCTGTAGCTGGTGGGCAGGGCAGTTCCCCTCGCCAGCTGTGGGTCATCGTGGCACGGGGCTGCCTCCTCCCTCCCTCCTGACTGGCTGGACAACTCCAAACAGCGTGCGCCGTGGGCCACGCGTGACCTGGAGCCTGGCCGCCTGCCCTGTGGCTCCGGCGAGGTTGTTTTGGGGAGCCGTGGCCGCAGAGCCAACTGGGGCGCTGCTGCTATTTTTATTTTGGATTTGGGGATGGGTGGGCCAGCCCAGGCAGCAGTGCCCTTTAAAGGCTCCCCCTCGCTGGCACTACAGCCAGCAAGGCCTTAAAAGGCAAAGTTCCCTCTCGTCGCCCACAGCCCACTGCCGACGTCTCCATCACGGCGTCTGAGGGCTGGAGAGGCCGCAAGGGGACCGGTGGGCAGGCGCGTCCGTGGCATCCTCACAGACGTCCTCCTGCTGCGTCCTGAGCCTGGCACCGCCGAGGCAGCCCATGTGCCACACGGCGGACAGGCACATCCCACGTGCAGGCGCCGGCGGGACGGTGCTGGGGGGGTAGGAAGAGTCAGCGCGAGCTGCGGAGGTGACTCTGGGAGGCTGAGGCAGGGCCTTTAGCACTTAGTGAGATTTTGCCTCAAATAATAAAGAAGGGATCGAGCTCAGTGTGAAAGCCCTGGGTTCAAAAGCAAAATCAAAACGGAAGTGTTGTGACTGCCAGCTGCCTCTGCGTGGGCGCTGGGTCCTCTCCCACCGCCCTGGCGCTGACTGGAACGCAGGCCTCCTCAGCAGCCTCTGCCTGCTCCCGCGTCCCTGAGCCAGCTCCCACACCGGCCCTGCTTCCCGGAGCAGGGCAGAGTGAGGACAGCTAGGCGGGCACCTCCTCCCTCTGGGCGTCTCTGACCCAGCACAGCCCCGGCGGCGCCCCACGCCAGAGGGCCTCAGCACCTCCTTGTCCCCATGGCTGTGGAGACCCAGATGGAGGACGCTGGAGCTGTGTGTGCAGGCGGTAAGCAGGAGATGTGGCAGCGGGGAACACCGGAGCCCTGGCGCCCCTGCCCTGCCCCCGAGGTGGCCCGCAGCCTGCGGCCTAGGGATAATGCCCAGACCAAGTTTCCACCAAGAAGGAGCAAGGGGTCTGTGTTCTAGGAACACAGCGGGTGGAGTAAAACTCTTTCTAGGTTCAGGGCGCACGCCTGTCATCCAGCACACTGGGAGGCTGAGGCAGGACGGTGGCAAGTTTGAGCCCAGCCTGAGCGACTTAGTGAGGGCCTGTCTCAAAATAAAAAATAAAAAGAATTACAGACGGAGCTGGGTGTGAGGCCTGGGGTTCAGCCTGGTGCTGCCCTCCGTCCACGCTCCTCCCGCGAGCTGTGCCCTATCCCACATTCCAGGTCTGGCTGTTCCTGGCACCCTCGGGCCGCTGCCCAGCTCATGCCCTGTGCTTCCACCCCCAGGGCCATGTTCACGGGCGGCATGCGGGAGGCGAGCCAGGACGTCATTGAGCTGAAGGGGGTGTCGGCCCGCGGCCTGCGGCACATCATTGACTTCGCCTACAGCGCCGAGGTGACGCTGGACCTGGACTGCGTGCAGGACGTGCTGGGCGCGGCCGTCTTCCTGCAGATGCTGCCCGTGGTGGAGCTGTGCGAGGAGTTCCTCAAGGCGGCCATGAGCGTGGAGACCTGCCTCACCATTGGCCAGATGGCCACCACCTTTAGCCTGGCCTCGCTGCGCGAGTCGGTGGACGCCTTCACCTGCCGCCACTTCCTGCAGATCGCTGAGGAAGAGGACTTCCTACGCCTGCCGCTCGAGCGCCTGGTCTTCTTCCTGCAGAGCAACCGCCTGCAGAGCTGTGCGGAGATCGACCTTTTCCGCGCCGCCGTCCGCTGGCTGCAGCACGACCCGGCCCGGCGGCCACGTGCCAGCCACGTGCTGTGCCACATCCGCTTCCCGCTTATGCAGTCCTCGGAGCTGGTGGACAGCGTGCAGACCCTGGACATCATGGTGGAGGACGTGCTGTGCCGCCAGTACCTGCTGGAGGCCTTCAACTACCAGGTGCTGCCCTTCCGGCAGCACGACATGCAGTCGCCACGCACCGCCGTGCGCTCCGACGTGCCCTCGCTGCTCGCCTTCGGCGGCACGCCCTACACCGACAGCGACCGCTCCGTCAGCAGCAAGGTGTACCAGCTGCCGGAGCCGGGCGCGCGGCACTTCCGTGAGCTCACGGAGATGGAGGTGGGCTGCAGCCACACGTGCGTGGCCGTGCTGGACAACTTCGTGTACGTGGCCGGCGGCCAGCACCTGCAGTACCGCAGCGGCGAGGGCGCGGTGGACGCCTGCTACCGCTACGACCCGCACCTGAACCGCTGGCTGCGGCTGCAGGCCATGCAGGAGAGCCGCATCCAGTTCCAGCTGAACGTGCTGTGCGGCATGGTGTACGCCACGGGCGGCCGCAACCGCGCCGGCAGCCTGGCGTCCGTGGAGCGCTACTGCCCGCGGCGCAACGAGTGGGGCTACGCCTGCTCGCTGAAGCGCCGCACCTGGGGCCACGCGGGGGCCGCCTCGGGGGGCCGCCTCTACATCTCGGGGGGCTACGGCATCTCGGTGGAGGACAAGAAGGCGCTGCACTGCTACGACCCCGCGGCTGACCAGTGGGAGTTCAAGGCCCCGATGAGTGAGCCCCGCGTGCTGCACGCCATGGTGGGCGCCGGCGGCCGCATCTACGCTCTGGGCGGCCGCATGGACCACGTGGACCGCTGCTTCGACGTGCTGGCCGTGGAGTACTACGTGCCCGAGACAGACCAGTGGACCAGCGTGGCGCCCATGCGGGCGGGCCAGTCGGAGGCCGGCTGCTGCCTGCTGGAGCGCAAGATCTACATCGTCGGCGGCTACAACTGGCGCCTGAACAACGTCAGCGGCCTCGTGCAGGTGTACAACACCGAGACGGACGAGTGGGAGCGGGACCTGCACTTCCCCGAGTCCTTCGCGGGCGTCGCCTGCGCCCCCGTGCTGCTGCCGCGGGCCGGGACCGGGAGGTAGCGCTGGCAGCCCGACCCTCGGCTGCAGTCGCCTGCTGCAGGCTGCACGAGCGCCCCGGGGCCCTCCGCCCGTCCTGCCCAGCGGATCCGGCCGCACCCTCCGCCCTGGAGTCCTGTTGCTGTGGAAACGGCTCCCCCGCTCGCTCTCCGGCTCTGCCCGCCGCCCGCGCCCTCCCTGGGCTGCGGCCCTGGCCCCGGGAGGTGGGCTGCCCGCCCCTTCCCGTCCTGTGTGCCTGTGCTTGTGACACGAGCTCACCCCACCACACGCCGTGCAGGTGCGGGGACAAGGGGGCGCTGAGGGGCCCGGCCGTGGCTGCCTCCCAGGCTCTCAGCGCCCGTCAGACCCTCCGGTCCTGGAGCCCGCTCCGAGAAGCGTGTCTGGCCTGCTGCAGCTCGCCCTGGGTCGAGGGCCGGCCGCAGGTCTGCGGGGCTCTGTCCTTCCAGCCACCCGCCCCACCCACAGCGAGTCAGCGCCGGCCAGCACCGGGGAAGCCGCCGGGGAAGCGCGGGCCCACCAAGGTCGCCATTGCCAAGGCTCTGCGGCTTCGTTTGTTTTGATCTCCAAACCTTGAAACCTCTCTTTCTGTTTTGTTTTACTTCTGTTTTTTTAAGGAGGCAGTACCGCTGTCTTCTAAATGAGAGTTGTACTCTGGGGGCAGCTTAAAGTGTCTCTCACTGCTCACGGACGATGGATGTCGTGTTTGTGCGACCTGCTCACCGTGTAAAGGATTAACCTCGTACCTCCGCCGATGTCATCCCTTAACATCTCCTTTTATTTAATAAAAATGTTATGGTGGAAAGATGGAGCGGCCGGCGCTGTGCCTGGGTGGCTCGACTGATTGGTCACAGATTGGCGGGTCTTCTGTGTGCCCGGGGCTGCCCTCCTGCCGCGGAGGAGCTGGGGGCTGGGCTCTGGCTCTCCAGGGCTCCCGGGCAACGGTGTCCGCCAGGGTCTAAACGTGGGCCTTGCGGATAGGACGAGCTCCTGCCGGGGCTGATGGCCTCGGAGGGCTGGGGAGGTCCGTCCTCAGCCTGGCCATGCCGCTGGGCGGCCCCGGCCCCTGTGGCAAGTCTGCGTCCAGCCGCTTGGTTCCAGGCCCACGTGCTGACCGCAGGGCCGTGGGAGGTGACACAGGCCTGTCCTGTGGGAAGCATGGTCGTTGCTGGCCCGAAGGCTCAGGAGCTCCTCTGGGAGCCCCCAGCGTGGCGCTGTGCTGGTGACGTGACCCCCGCTTGGCCTGCACACTTGGGGGGCAGTGCCCACCCCCCTCACAGCCTCCAGCCTCGGTGAGCAGCACTAGGTGGGGACCTGACTGCGAGCTGTAGGGAGCCCCGGGTCAGAGCATCAGGATGAAAGTCCCATCCTTTCCTGGGGCCTCAGTGCAGTATGCGGCCCCACCCCCACCCCTCCCCAAAGCAGGCTTCCTGCTGCAGGCCCAGCCCGCCAGGGGGCAGAGAGGCCCCTGCCAGCTGCAAGGCCCCCATCAGCTCACACCTTGGAACATCTTGTCCCCGATGAGCTGGCAGGGGTGCCGGCTGGGTGGGGGGCGTTACCCTGCCGACAGCACATAGCCACACGGCTGTCCATGGAATGTCCTCGGGCCCCGCCCCGCCCCCGGAAGAAAGGAAAATTATTTTTCGTATTGTAAACTTTAAACACTAAAAAGCTGTTTTTAATTTAGCAGAAACTGGCTTGAATGTGCACTTTGTGAAGGTCTGTGTGCTTCTGAGAAAGGCGGAATGCGCCTGAGCGCACACACTTACGGGCACACCTGCAGGGCTGTGTGGCACCACGTGTGTGCACACGGCCATGCACAGCTCCCGGGCTCGCACGTGCCCACCTGACAGGGGCCACGCATCTGCTCCTCACACGCGTGCACGCACGGGCACACGCTCACGCTCTCCGCCAGCCTGGTCCCCAGAGGCTGGGAGCCCGCACCTCCCAAGGGCCGCTGCTTCCTGCGGCTGGGCCTCCCCGCCAGGCCTGGCCCTGCTCCTGGGGAGCCTTCCCCGCACCTGGGCTCCGGCTGTGGGAAAACGCCGTCCCGAGAGGGGCTGAGCGCAGCTCCGCGGCCTCCCAGCCCGCGAGCACGGGCCAGGGGGGGCTCCGGGGAGCCAGTGAGATGGGTCCGCCCAGCGGTCGGCGCCGAGTCCTGGCTCTCGGGCCGAGAGCGCCCTGCACAGAGCCCCACTGGGCCCTCTCTGGCCAGGTGCTGCCGGTAGCTTCAAGACGCCCTGGTTGAGCAGGCGAGGAAGAAGCCAGAGCCCCTGGGCACCATGCAGGTTGCGGCCCTGGGCGGGAGGGTACCCAGCTGGGCTCTCACCCACACCCAGCTCACTCACGGAACCTGACTTGGTGCCAGTAGCGCTGTGCCCAGCCTTGAGGGCTGGTCTAAGATTCCCCTGAGCCTTTCTTGGCCGGGCCTTTTGCCGGGGTTGTTTTCGGTCTGGCGCATTTCCCAGCCCCGTCCAGCGAGCTTTAAGGGGTCGAGTGTTTCTGGACGAGGGAGAGGCCTTGTTACCCTTTCTCTCCCTTACTGCTTTCTCTGTGGAGATGATGCCAGGAGCTTCTGCAGCCATCTTGTGGCCATGAAGAGCAAGTTAAGAGGAACAGAGACGCTCCTGTCCCAAGTTCCTGTTTCACTCACAAGGACACTGCTGCACTCTGGCTGCCGGTTCCGAGACCCTGTACTGAGATGACAATGCTTGCCCTACTTCACACGTTCTGATATTTGCAGGTAAATGCTCAACGTTGTAGCTGTGCTAAGCTGGAGCCTCTCCATCGCG
>PVIC010004562.1:0-12599 GCA_004025085.1 Thryonomys swinderianus
AAGAAAAAATGTGATGGTAATAAAAAAAGGGAAACAAAACTTATGCATTTAGGGGGTGAGGGTTGTGGGGTGGGCAGGGGAACAGGAAAAAGATAATTAAATTGTGTCATATTCTGGTAAAAATAAAAAAGGAATTACTCATACTATTCTGAAAGGACTCATTCTTCTAGGATGTTTTCTTGTAATAAAACTGTTCCACTCTGTGTTTTCTAGCCCCTAGATTATGAAGAGACAAAGAATCTGCAACTCAGTATTGGTGTTAGAAATAAAGCTGAGTTTCATCATTCAGTTATGTCTCAATATAAACTCACAGCTACTGCAGTCTCTGTGGTTGTGACAAATGTAATTGAAGGCTCAGTGTTTCGTCCAGGTTCAAAGACATATGTGGTAACAAGCAGCATGGAAGCAAATTCTAAGGTGGGAGACTTCGTAGCTACTGACCTGGACACAAATTCACCTTCAACAAACGTTAGGTAAAAGTGATAATTTCCAACTTTAAGCGCATACTCAACTGAAATTCAAGTGTTATTTTCAGGGATTCTATGTATCTGAATTAAAACACATTTCATTATTTTTGGAACCATAACTCAATCTGCAAAACTCTATTGACTATTGAGTTGCTACTTAATGTGTTTTTTAAAAAACATAAAAATGTGTGCAAGGAGTAAGATGTGAAACCACGAAGACATATAAAAATATATCTAGAAAGTTTTGCCCCGTGTTTGTGCATCTTACTGATCACTTAGCTGATCCCCATGTACTAGTCTTCCTGTGAGCTACAGTTCTCCCACCTTGACCCCCATCTACCTCCAGGACAGAGAAGATTTTATAGGACTGATTTTCCTGTTGCAAAACAGCTTAGCTTGAAATTGACTAGACTTAGCTCATTTGGGTTGGTTTCCTCATTTTAATCAGCACCAAATATTGATCCATAATTTTAATTTGAAAAACTAGTTACATTAAGGAAAAAAAATAGACCATACCATTTACAAAAATTTTTATGTCTTGTTTTTCACTTAATAATGAAAGTGTGTGTGTGTGTGTGTGTGTGTGTGTGTGTGTGTGTCCACGTGCATTTATCTGCATCTGTAACTGGGATCTCAACCAATAGGAGAAAGACCTTATCGATGAGGTCACCCACGTTGGAAGTTTTTTCACCACAGGTTTTCACCCAGCGTATTTTTGTTCCAACTGTTGTGACTCTACGTCACTGTTGTACCCCAAGCGGTGAGCTCACTGCGGATAGGCTCAGCCTCACCCTAGCTCTTCCAGAGCTCTGCTCTCTGGACCTAGCACGATGCCTGAGACAGACAGTCAACTGTCAGTGTTTGTTTTACAAGTATGTTGCTAGGAAAGAAACAGAAAGGTCAAAGGTGAGGATGGAATTTGGAATTCAAGGGGAGTCCTAGGAAGTGACTATAAAATGGAGGAGTGACAGCAAGGAGGGAACACAGGCCAAGGTAATGAAGGCATAGTAACCTTTGTGGTGGTGGTTGTTCTTCTTCTGTTATAACAGAATTGCTTAGACTAGGTCCAGCCCAGGAAACCCCAGGGTCTATATCTTCTGGGATCCTTCTGCTCCTACCAAACAGAAATAAGAGTGAAAACAGAAAGGAGTATTCTTCCACTCATGTGGACATAAAAAGAGACTCCATCAGAAATGGTTGCTCAGAAATTCTTTCCTTCTTAAACTAAATCTTGTCTGCCTCTGACTGGATGTGCAGAACTGGTACTGCCTTCGAACAGAAATCTTCTAGCAATTAAAAAGTCTGTCTCCCTCCTGACTAAAGGAATGTGATTTATAATTCAAGTCTTTTCAGATGCTTGACATAAATCTGTACTGTTTTCTTTCAAATACAGATATGAAATGGGGACTAATCCAGCTGGCCTGCTAGTTGTTGACTCAAAAACGGGCAGACTGTCTTTGAGAAACAAGGTGACCATGGAACAGTATCAAAAGCTTGGTGGAAAATACCAAGGAACACTTTTATCTATAGATGGTAAGACATCATTTTAACTTTTTTCCTAGACAAAGTTTTAGGGAAATATTAGGTTATAATACTTATAATTTATATTTGTAATATTTAATTTATATTTATAATTTTAATATTATGTTACAGTTTTCCTTATTGCATTTTTTAAAAACCACTTTTCCGGGGCCGGAGATTTAGCTCAGTGGTTCTGGCGCCTGCCTTGCAAGCACAAGGTCCTGAGTTCGATCCCAGTAACCACATACAACAATGTTGGGCATGGTGACACACCCACCAGCAATCAACCAGCAATCAGCACTACATACCACAGTGCCGGACATGGTGGCTCACGCCTGTCATCCCAGCACTCGGGAGGCAGAGACAGGAAGATTGCTGAGTTTGAGGCTTGCCTGGGCTGCATAGTGAGCTCAGGGCCAGCAGGAGCTACAAAGCCAGACCCTGTCTCAAAAAAAAAAATTTTTCCTATAAAAGGTAACATATTGGGCCTTAGACATTTAAATCTTTAAAGCTATTAAACAGTATAATTTAATGGCTAAAACCACTGACTCTGAAATGAAAGTGAATTGGTATCTTGTACCACCACTGACTATTAGAAAGTCTTAGCAAAGTGACCTACACCTCAGTCTTCTGTTAAGTGGAACAATATAATTTATAAAGAAGTGTCAGCAATGACCAGAACAACAAAACCATTAAATAATAATAGGGCTGAAGTGTCACAGAATTTTATATCAGACAGATTGGGTTTAAACCTACCATTCTTATCCACTTCCAGAAATTTTATTTATTCAGAAACTAAAGAACCTTAATAAATTGCCAGTCATTGTGCCGAGGTCTAGCATTATGTTAATGAAAAGTCAGACAACTGAACTTATATCTATGTAATAACACTAACCAAACCACCTTAAACAAACTACATTTTTCTCAAAAATTACATTTCCAATAATCTTTGGAAGCACCCTGGGTATAAAAGTCTTAATGCCCAAAGATGCTAATTGCAGCATTATCTTTAATAATTAAATATTGCCAGCAATTCCAGTAAGTAACTGAGGAGGTAAATAATGGCCTATACAGTTATGTGGCCATCAGAAGCTATGTTGACAAAAAGTATATTAAAACATGAAAGAATGATAACAGTTTTAAAATTAGAAACTATAATATGGAATGAGCCATATGGTCATATCAATGTAACATAAACAAAACAATAAACAATAAACTAATAAACAAGAAACAACCTTTAGAAATAATAATTCAGGACAAATGATCATCCCTCCCCAAAATCAACAGAAATTGTCTTTGGTTTTCCTTGGCTACTATGGGATTGTAATTTTAGTTTGCTTCTCATAATTTTCAACTTATAGTGTAATGTCCAACTACTTAAAGTTGAAATAATCATCCAATAATGTTACTCACAATAATAATAATAATGTTAATTACAACAATATAATAATCGATTAGCTTTAAAAGCTGCATCAGCCTGCTGTGGTGGCACATGTCTATAATCACCAGCACTCAGAAGGCTGAGGCAGGAGGATATCTCTGCAAGTTCAAAATCATCCTAGGCTACATAGTGAATTCAAAATCAGCATAAACTGCAGACTGAGGCCTTGTCTCAAAGAAAGAAAGAAAGGAAAGAAAGAAAGAGAGAGAGAGAGAAAGAAAGAAAGAAAGAAAGAAAGAAAGAAAGAAAGAAAGAAAGAAAGAAAGAAAGAAAGAAAGAAAGAAAGAAAGAAAGGAAGGAAGGAAGGAAGGAAGGAAGGAAGGAAGGAAGGATGGAAGGAAGAAAGAGAGAGAAGAGAGAGAAAGAAAGAGAGAGAAGAAAGAGAGAAAGAAAGAAAGAAAGAAAGAAAGAAAGAAAGAAAGAAAGAAAGAAAGAAAGAAAGAAAGAAAGAAAGAAAGAAAGAAAGAAAGAAAGAAAGAAAAGGCTGCATCAGAGATAAGGGATAATTTTAGATGTTACTGAATGGATGGGACTGAAAAGTGCCACGCGTACGGATGCAAGGAAAGAGTTCTTATCCGAACCTTGTTACAGATTCTCTCCACAGAACTTGCACTGGTACGATTATCATTGATCTGCAAGGCTCTGGCTGGGAAGAAGGTGGCGGCACCGGTGGGGGCGGCGGCAGCGGCACCGGTGGCGGCGGCAGCGGCGGCACCACCGACAGCAGTGGGGGTAACACCGGTTCGAGCGAAACAGAAACAAACACCCAGGACACGGGCGGAGAGTCCACCACGAGTAGAGAGGTTTCCACTGACGAAGATGGAGTCACCGACGGGCAAACCTTGGACGGTGACGATGTCAATGGTCAGGAGTACGGCGGCAGACAACGCAGACCGGGAGACAATGTGCACTTCGGCCCGGCCGGCATCGGGCTCCTCATCATGGGCTTCCTGGTCCTGGGACGTAAGTGCCTCCACGACTGCGTTTGGTGGGGAGGAAATGAGCGTCCCGGCCCGTGGGTGGAATCCCGTTCGCACGCTCCTCTTCGGAGCAGTTAGGGACCGGGGCGCGCTCGGGTGGGGCGCACGGAGGGCGCGGGCCAGGGCCTGCGCGCCGTCCGCCTGGACTCGGTCCCGCGGAGCGAAGACGGCCAGGGAGGCCCGGGCGGCGTCCGCAAAGGCTCCCGGAGAAAGCGCGCTCCGAGGCGGGCTTAACACACGCGAAAGGCGCTGACGCGGTGGGCAGAGCAAGGGGCCGGACCGTCCCCGCCGAGCCTCAGCAGACGAGAAAGCAAGAAACTGTAGCCGGCGCACTGCGAGGCCAGAGACCCCCGGGGCCGCTCAGGGCCGGGAGCCTGCCTTTGGCCAAGGCTGGGAAATCTGTTTCTAAACCCGACGTTGTCTGAACCTTTTTGAGCCCTAACATCTGTCATCTGTTAAAAAACAGAAAAAGGGTTGCCCATGAAACATTAGGCCCCAGCCCAGGGCTCAGCGGACACTTATAGATACACGTTTCTAAATTTGTTTGAAAAAACAGATTTTTCTGACTAATTCATCTTGAACATTTTAATCAATATTAATCCATCTAAAGCACAGTTAAGACATGCTGATAAGACAGCTGAGGCTCTTTCCCCCTAATTTAAAATAGATTTCAAAACGGAAATTTCTATATTAAGTCATAAAAGTTCTAATTGGCTCACCTACAATTGAAATAATGACCAGGACAGGGTCTATGAAAAGAGGGACAGGTGAAAACAAAAATATTCTCATCAAAATGAACAACAGCAAAAAAATGTGATAACTCCAAACAATGGACAGAATGTAACATAACGTACACATGAGAAGATAGAATTCTCTAGTTGTTTAGCTCTGCTAATTATCAACCAACATTGAAAAACTAAAATTTGTTACTTTATGAAAGTAATTGAATACCCAGGTACTGATTATTATAACTATAAATAATATCTAACTTCAGTTTTGAGTTAGTTTTTATATTAGTGACTGAGGAGTACACTTAATAAAATTATAAAGTATATATGGCCTTTAAAGTCAATATCGCTAAATTTAAAGTTTCCTTTTTTTTTTTTTTTTTTTGAGACAGGGTCTCGCTTTGAAATTCAGGCTGGCCCTGAGCTCACTATGTAGCCCAGGCAAGACTTGAACTCAGCAATCCTCCTGCCTCTGCCTCCCGAGTGCTGGGATGACAGGTGTGAGCCACCAAGCCTGGCACTGTGGTATGTGGTACTGATTGCTGGTGGGCGTGAGTCACCACACCCAGCATTGTATGTGGTTCCTGGGATCAAACTCAGGACCTTGCGCTTGCAAGGCAGATGCTGGAACCACTGAGCTAAATCTCCGGCCCTAAAGTTTACTTTTAGTCTAGCAGATTTTCAAGAATTCAAACTACAAATTGTTCTGTAACTTTTCCCTTCTCTCCTTTTTTTTCCTTGAGTTTCCTGTTTTCTTTCTTACAAGCGTTCCCCTTGCTTTTTTCATTTTCCCGCCTTCTTTCCCCACCTTTTGATTTGAGCTTTCTTTCTCTCATGCATCTAGCATTCAAAACCATTTATCAAGAATATATAATATAGGAGGATTTAGCTCAGTGGTTCTGGCACCTGCCTCGCAAGCACACGGTCCCTGGTTCAATCCCAAGTAACCACATACAACAGTACCAGGCATGGTAACTCACACCCTTCGGCAGTCAGTAAGACATACCACAGTGCCAGGTGAAGTGGCTCACACCTGTCATCCCAGCACTCAGAAGGCAGAGGCAGGAGGATTGCTGAGTTCAAGGCTTGCCTGCGATACACAGTGGGCTCTTAGGGCCAGCCTGAACTACAAAGTAAGACCCCATCTCAAAATAATATAAAAGATATTTAAGTAAAATACTAAATGAAAAGGGCTATTGAAATAGGTAAATTAGAAAACTCTAACAGAAATTATGTGATTATTTTCACTTTTACAAAAGTAACTTAAGCAAAAGATATCCATGTAGGGGAAAATATCGGCCTCAACAAAAATAATTTCTCAATGAATGAGTAAGATTTTACTGTAAAAATCAAGGCAAGCATGTGGGAAAGCCTAAAAATAAAAAAAGATATGGTTTGTCTAGCTTCCTCTTTTCTCTCTTCTATACTATTTTCCTGAGTAATGACGGGAAAGATTTCCTCTTTTAATCATATAAAACTATTTATAATTTAATACCACAAAAATAAATTGATTAGTACATTAAAGCTTGCATTTATTTTGGTATCTGACAATTATAGTTTGTTTTCTGAAATTTTCATAATAATTTAAGAATCAAACACTTATATTAAGAATTAACTCATGTAATATACTAGTACGAATTATCAGTATTGAGTGTGGTCATGATGTGTATATAAAATGTACCAGTAAAGAATTCAGTTTTAAAAAGAATTCAGGTTTAGCCATTAGTAGGAGCACAGTGTGTTTAAAACGGCCCTCTGTTAACTCCAGTATTTCTGTCTTTCCACTGCAGTGGTCCCGTTTCTGCTGATCTGTTGTGACTGTGGAGGTGCCTCTGGGGCTGGGGCAGGCTTTGAGCCTGTCCCTGAGTGTTCAGATGGAGCAATTCATTCCTGGGCAGTAGAAGGACCCCAGCCTGAGCCCCACGTAAGTGCTGAACCATAAGATTGAGACTCCATAGTCCCCTAACTCCGTCTCCGCAGATGAACCGGGATGGCCTGGTTGCTCAGTCCACACTACTCTGTGCACTGTAGTAGTGTGGAGGGGCGGCAAGAGGAAGACAGATCAACCAGAGAAGACTTTCTGGGTGATGTTCAAGTTTCAAATGGATTTCAAAACTTTCTGAAATACTAGTCATTTAGGAAATCTGAAGTAATTTGACAAAAGTATGACTATAGAAAGAAAAAACTAGCTGGGCATGGTGGCTCATGCCTGTCATCCTAGCACTCAGAAGGCAAAGGCAGGAGGATTGTTGCAAATTCGAGGCTTGCCTGGTCTACCTAGCGAGTTCAGGGTCAGCCTGAACTACAAAGTGAGACCGTGTCTCAAAAATCTGAAAGAAAAGAGAAACAACTGAAAGAAAGAAAAGACTCATTACAAATAGAAAAATGTTGCTTGCTGTGTTCTAGGATATGGGCACTATCTGTGTACCACAAATACCACCCGGTGGTGGAACCATGATGGAATGCATCGACAACTCAGGTGAGAAAAAATTTAAGAGCCTCAGTCACTAAGAAGGAACACTCCCTCTCTTAGTATAGCTTTGTGTGGTTTTGTTTAGTTTTGCTTTGCTTTGCTTTGTTTGATGACCTCATTTGTCCTTGAAAGTGTTGATATAAGTCCCCTTTCAGTGACTAATTTCTAAATTTAAACAAACCTACTCTACTATTCTTATCATGTTATACTTTTTAAATCTTCACTCACCAGAGAGTGCAATGACATAAAAGCTCAATAATAGAAGCACTTTATTATAACTGTGACTCATTTTTGTTAAGGTTTCTTTTAATCTAATGGAGAATTTCATTTACCCACATATTTTCATATATGATTATGCATATATATGATTATATATGTGATTAAAATTATAAAACAACCCAATTAAAATAGATCTATATTCATTTATTGAGGCTACAATCTTCTCCCACAATTTAATAATTCAAAATTGTTTGAACACTTAGCTGCCTATTATGACAAGGTAAAAACTTTGATTCTCACAATCAGCATAAATGCTGGCCTAAAAAAGCTTGTCCAATTTCTTTAATTGGAAGTAAACACATGAAATATTATCCAAATCTTTCCAAGTAAGATTGTGCGTACATAGGGAATATTCTGCTCCATAGGAGAAAGACTGTAAATACAGGCTGTCTCAAAATCAGAGTCAAGCAGGAGCACAATTAGGATCCCACAGTAAGTGGATTAACTACCACGGTAAAAACAAAAACAAAAAAAAAGGAACAATTAAATTCACAAGTCCATGAATAAAGTTATGCCTTATTACCTTTTCCAAGGCAAGTGTCACCGATTCTCTTATTTTTCTGTTGGTCTTTTTCCTTTTTCAATCTTTTTTATTACTACCTGTTTGAGTCCATGCAGCTTACAATCATCTTGGGGAGTGCAACATATACAAACTACAGCTTGTTTCCTTTTTTTTTTTTAACCTCTTCCCTTCCCTGTCACCTTCCTCCTGTAGTTTGTGCTTCCTGACTTTCATTCTTGTGGTTTGTATTAATCTTAGCTCATGCTAAGATTAATAAAACATGTTGACATTCACTGAAGTTATTAGGTTTTTATACCTGGCGTATCTCTTTTTCCTAAAACCTGAATCTTTTTTGGTACATCTTACCACATCCTTATTCTACTCATTTCCCCTTCCCCTCCTCTCCACCCCACATCCTTGTTCCTCTGGATCACTCCGCTGTCTTAGTCCTTTGCAAACTAGTCGTTATTTTCCTACTTTGAGAACTATAAAATGTAACAGGCATAGAAATGTTTATAACTTGTAGAACTAATACGTTACTCAAAAGAGTGGATACACTAGTCTTTAAACCTACTTCTCGTCTTGACCCATTAACTTTTGATCATGATGCCAGAACCTTCCCACCTTGAGAGCAGAAACTATCGGTACTTCCTCTCTTTTCACGGTGTCCAATCAGTTCTCAAGACCTCCCTTCTTCAGGCCCACCAGGGTGTCCTTAGGCAGTGATTCCCGCATCCAGTCTACAAACATTGCCACAGAGCTTGAGCAAAGCCTCACAGAAGGTACCAGAGTCACTGAAGTGTAAAAGATACATCTACATCCCGCACACTCCAGATCTTGAGAACATTAAAGCCAAGGAGGCCTGTCCGAAAGTGCGAATCTAAGATTCTCCACAGAAACTTTTCCCTCAGTGCAGCCTCCTTTCAGGAAGCCAGTGGTTCGGGACACCCTGTACGCACGATAACACATACGGACTTATGCTGCTTTTTGAATGAGTATCTTACCCTCTACTTTCCCTCAATTTGAAATCACACACTTCAGAACATAAGTTTTTGTACATTCTCTGCAGAACTCTCTTCCTGGTGCACGACATGGTCGCTTCTCAACAGATAATGTTCAACTTAACAAATTGATTAATGGTAGTGTTCTGAGCTCAGTATCAGTCATAGTTGCCTCTTTCTTCATTACATATCATCTTCATTTTATACCGTTTTAAATTATTGTTTAAACCAAAACATTTAATGGTACCTTTTAGATTCACATAATGATAATGCTCATCATAGGAAATTTGCACCATTGCTCAGAAACGCGTGTTTGAGTGAGGAAGTTGTCAGTATTACATTACAGTAAGTTGTCAGTTTTTAATAAATGCATATGTTTAATGTTGTCGCACACTCTCAGGTGTCTATACAAATGACTATTGTGCCAGAGAAATGCAAGACCTGGGAGGAGGAGAAAGAATGACAGGATTTGAACTAATGGAAGGAGTTAAAACATCAGCCGCGCCTGAGATATGCCAAGAATATTCTGGAACATTAAGAAGAAATTCTATGAGGGAATGCAGAGAGGGTCTGAATATGAATTTCATGGAAAACTACTTCTGTCAGGTAAGGCTTCTGGCCATCTGGCCTCCTCACTACCACGGTACTCTGCTTTTGACCATTTCCATCAGGGGCTTTGGTGGGAAGCCTAGACTCCCAGCCTCAATCCTTTATGCGCAGCAATCCAACTTGCCACCAAGTAGTATTTCTGAAGTTCTGATTGAAGCACCTGACTCCCATTTTATATGTGGTCAGTGGCTCCCAGCTCTAGTTAGTCTGTAGCATGAAGTCCAAACTCCTCAACACTGCAGTCCAGTTTATTCACACCTTGTCCCTCCCTATCATCTTAGCACTTCCTCCCACCCACCCTACTTGCTGAGTTACTTTGCCTTATGCACACCAGACTGTTCACCTGGGGGCCTTTGCTTATGCAGAACACTCCCTCAAATGTTTTATCCTGTCCTCTTTCTTGAAAATACCTACCCATCTTTCAGGACCCTGTTCAAATATCTCTGCCTCTCTACTCTTTACAATCAATTCTCTCATCCACTTTTCTATCTGTATTTTTGTAATACTTTCTTGTTCATTTGCTAATTTATCACTACAATCCATCAGCTTGTATGTCCATCAGCGTTTTGTTTTTTTTTTTTTTTGAGCCAGGGTCTCGCTTTGTAGTTCAGGGTGGCCCTGAGCTCACTATGTAGCCCAGGCAAGCCTTGAACTCAGCAATACCCCTGCCTCTGCCTCCCGAGTGCTGGGATGACAGGCGTGAGCCACCACACCCGGCTCCATCAGCATTTTTAGTGTCTCATCTGTTTATTCTCTGTTATATAACCAGGGCCCAGCTCAGTATCATGAACCTAGGAAACACTCGTAATATACTTCCAGGACGTTCTAAAAACAGCCTGCAAGTGACACAGTGTAGACCTTAGCGAAGTAGCAGAAGAATTAACTTTGCCCAGTTGTTCGTGGTTATAAATCATGTGGTTCGACTACCTTCAGCAAGTTCCTACCCCTGATGCTAACTGGAAATATATTTCTGTCCTTCTACTTTCTGGCCCCAAATACTTTACTAACCTCCCTGGCAGACATATCCAACCTAAAGCCCGTCTTTTTCTCCTCTTCTCTTTTTTAATCACATAAGAAAAAAATCATTTTTAAAAAGGGAAGTTTTTAAATATATGTTAACCCTATTATATATTTATATATAGCCTAAGACAATTCCTCTTCATTTAAAAAACAGCCCCTCCCCAAATAACAAAGTAAGCCACAGACTGGACATTTCAGAGGGTAACTGATACTTTTAAATAAAATATTGGTCAAAGTCCTTCAAATAATAACACAAAACAGTGAGACTAGGCCCTGAACTATGTAGGCACCGTTCCTGTTCGTGTCGGTGCCCTACCTGTGAACGCAGTGTCACAGCTGTAGTTCACACTTGCCTCTCGGTGGCCAGAGCACCCCGGCTCTCCGCTGTCACTGTCAGTGCGCCGCGGCCCCCAGACAAACCCCGCCATCGCACAGGCCTTCCTCCACCTCCCCACCTACAGGCCCCGCTGCCTTCACCTCTATTCCTTTACTCTGTATCTTCCAGCGCCCGATACAAATGTCTGCCTGTCCTCTATTTTCCAAGGCTAAAACATAAGTCCCAGGAGAGAAGGATTTTATGTGCTTTTGTTCATTACATCGCCTAATTTATAACAGAGTACCTGCCCAATAGCAAGGACTGAATAAATATTTTTAACTAAATACCATAATAAGTTGGCCTGCTATAAAATGTTTCTGAGAGCACCAAGTTTGCCCGGGACTGTGAACTGCACAGGCAATGCGGAAGTACACAACTGTGAGTTTTCAGAATAGAGTTGACAGAAGTTCTTTTTTTTTAATTGTCTGAAATCACCTTCAATTTTGAATCCAAAAGTGCCACAGGCCCGTAGTCAGTCTTTCCTGTTGTACTGAAAAGGTGACGTTTTAAAATAAACCTTCATGGAACCATCACATTCATTCTATCGGGAGGAAATCCTGAATGAATTTTTAATCTATTAACTATATTTCAGACTGGAGATAATGTGCAATTTTATGTACTTTCTTATAACTTTTAATATATTTTTTGGAAGTGCTTCCTAACTTTTTTGCATGTACATGTTTTCAGGTATCCACTTCCAACTTGTTAATGCTTTGTGTGTAATTTTATATTCAAAGTGGGCTATTTAAAAAAAAAAGGTCAATCTAAGGCTGGAGATTTAGCTCAGTCATTCTAGTGCCTGCCTAACAAGTGCAAGGTCCCTGGTTCAATCCCCAGTAACCATACACAACAATACCGGGTGTGGTGACTCACGCCCACCAGCAATCAGTACCACACACCACAATGCCAGGTGTGGTGGCTCACGCCTGTAATCCCAGCACTCAGGAGGCAGAGGCAGGAGGATTGCTGAGTTCGAGGCTTGCCTGTGCTACATAGTGAGCTCAGGGCCAGCCTGAACTGCAAAGTGAGAATGTGTCTCCAAAAAAAAAAAAAAAAAATCCATCTAAGTACATTTTACAATTAAAAAGGTATCATTAGAGTCACAATTAAGATGACTTTAAGAAAGTTCTTTTAAGCAATTACAAAGTTATTTTCAAAGCATCCCTTGTAGAACTTAGAATTTTATTTTATATATTCTTTGA
>PVIC010004562.1:12699-62052 GCA_004025085.1 Thryonomys swinderianus
AAAAAAAAAAAAAAAAAAAAAAAAAAAAAAAAAAAAAAAAAAAAAAAAAAAAAAAAAAAAAAAAAAAAAAAAAAAAAAAAAAGCTGTGTACTGTCATTAAGTGTATACTCATGATTCTATTTTCTCTTCCCTTTATGAATTCAGAAAGCATACACCTATGCCAATGAGGATGAAGGACGCCCTTCCAATGACTGTTTGCTCATCTATGACGATGAAGGTGTCGGTTCCCCTGCTGGTTCTGTGGGTTGTTGTAGTTTCATTGGTGAAGACTTGGATGAAACCTTCTTGGAGACTCTTGGACCTAAATTTAAGAAGTTGGCAGATATCAGTCTGGGAAAAGAGCCCGAATGTTATCCAGACCCTGATCCCTCCTGGCCTCCACAGAACGCTGAACCAGTCTATCCTCAGCAGACAACAGGCCCGATGACTAGCGGACATCCACCAGTCTCCCAGCATGTCGGCACCACCACAGTGATTTCTGAGAATACCTATCCCTCGGGACCTGGGGTACATCATCCTATGCCTATTCCTGACCCTCTGGGCTATGGTAATGTCACGGTGACCGAGTCCTACACCACCTCTGGCACTCTGAAGCCCTCTGTCCACCTTCATGATAACCTGCATGCGCCCAATGTGGTGGTGACGGAGAGGGTGGTGGGCCCCATCTCGGGCGCCGATTTGCATGGAATGTTAGAGATGCCTGACCTGAGAGATGGGTCCAACGTTATAGTGACAGAAAGGGTCATAGCACCAGGTTCAAGTCTACCCACCTCTCTGGCTATCCCTACTCCTCTAGAGTCTTCAAATGTGGTAGTGACAGAGAGGGTAATCCAACCAACTTCTGGTATGATGGGCAGTCTAAATTTGCACCCAGATTTATCAAATGCCCATAATGTGATTGTGACAGAGAGGGTGGTTTCTGGTGGTGGCCTTAGTGGAATTAGTGGTGTGGCTGGGATGAGTGGTGGTGTGGGCAGCAGTGGCCTGGTTAGCACCAATGTGGGCGTCAGTGGCAGTGGCCTGAGTGGAGCTGGAGTAAGCAGTAGTGGCACCGGGCTAGGCAGCCTGGGCAGAGGCGGGGGCCTGAGTGCCAGCATGGGGGGAGCAGCCACCATTAGCCACATGAGGAATTCCTCTGACCACCACTTCACCCAGACCCTAGGGTCTGCCTCCCCCACCACAACTCGAAGCCGAATCACAAAGTACAGCACAGTACAGTATACCAAGTAGTCAACCTCCCAGAGCAATTGCTCGTGGTAATTATGGCTTAGCTTCAATTCCCACCACCCAGAACCTAATCGTGCAAGTTAGGGTACGCAGCAGCGCTAAGAACTCAGCTTTGCTGTGAGAAGCCACGATGAGAAAAAGAAACACGAACATTGCCGTGAGGGAGAGCTCTGTGTACATTTGTAGACTGTTTCTTTCCGTTAATATTAGTGACCTCATGACAGTGGACTAAAATTTGAGGTAGAATTTCTTCATGCCTGTGTGGCCTCTTTCTATCTATGTGGCCTGTGGTGCACAGCCAGCATGTGGGGTAAATAAAATGTCGTCATGTAAAAGTACCGCCCTTAACATGGCAAATAGGTCTGATTTCCCCATCATTTGGCATGTCATTCAAGCAGTGTTCAAAACTAACAAAATATGCAATATATTACCACATGTAATCTGAAATTCTACACTGTCCGTTTTAGATAATGTAAATAAAACTCCAACCACAGGTTCAAACCAGGGTTAACCATTTAGTAATCCAATGACCTAATCAAATCTACAGCCACCAAACTCTGTTACCTTGAGTGCATTTTTAACCGCCCTAGAGGAAACAGACGGCGGATTAGGAAATGCTTTCCAGGAGGAAAACTCCATTTAAAGTCAGCAGTGGAAGGAGATTCATTCAGGGTAAACTGTTAGTGTCTGAGCCTGAAACTCGAGGTGAGGCTTCAGTCAAAGTCTGGGACTTTTCTGATCCTGTTTGGGGTTAATGGTGGATGGGACTTTGAAGAATACTGATTGCTGACTGGGGAGGTTATGAGACATCACTTTCATTTTTCTCTTTTCCGCTGGGTTGTGAATTATTAATAAAGGAAAATTCCAACTGAGTCAAGTGGCAGGTGACAGGATTGCTATCGCCGTGGTAAATGCGCGCCCAGCTGAGCAAACACGGCCCGCGCTGCACGTCAGACTGCTTTCAGTCGCGCGTACCCACTCTTTGTTACATGGCTCCGGAGAATGATTTCGCCTGAGCTGTGGGGGAAAAGCTTGCGGCACGGTTAAGCTATGGAGGAATGTTTTAAGGGGGGGTCTCAAAAAATGTTTTTAGGACGTGTAAACTGTTTTAAATGGGGGAAGTTAGAAAAAAATTGTTCAGTAAAGCAATATCGAACTCATGATTAGCTTTGAGTTTAGTACTGTCTTTCAACAACCCTCTGCTGCCATTTTGAAGAGGACAACCACAAACCTTTTACAGAGTTGAGGATATTGTGTTAGAAAGAATAAAATAGTACTAGACAAGCCCATTTTTCACTCCCTGACTAAATTTTGGCACTAGCAGAAATGTTATAATCTTGATTTGATTTGTCAGCGAATTCTTGGCTTACAAATGTTCTGATGTGTGGGTAATTAACAAATAGTATATTTTTCTAGCTTCAGAACATAGTAATGTGCCATTTATGAGGCATTATTTCTGTGTATTTTCTACATGTTTCCTGAATACAAATCTCTAAAAAGATCCAACACATTCCAAGAAATGGATAAATTTACCATTGTGTGGTAGAGGAGTTGTTTGGGTGAGGAGTTTTGGGTTTTTTGTTTGTTTTGTTTGGGGGTTTTTCTTTTTTTTTCTTTCTTTCTTTTTTTTTTTTTTTTTGTCTTTTAGAAGTTCATTGTTAATGTAAGCTCACTAAAATGAGACTGGATACAACAAAATGAAACTAGAAAACAGTTCTTCCCCTTGGAGTTGTGAATTATATACTTTAAAAGAATTTTCTTTTAGTCAACTATTCAAATTTTCCAGAGTGTCACAAGATCAAAGAATCATTATTCAACTTCCAACCCTTGCCAAAGAGGGCTAGGAGTGAATTACATTACTTATAGCTACTATGCTCTGTGCAATAACAGATGAAGTTAATATGATAAAAGCCACAATATACATCTTACTTCAGATCTGTAGAATATGTAAAATTTTGAAAATCTGTAATATGCCAAAATGCAGAGGTGTAAATAAAATCATTCAAAGGGAGTCTTTCTTTTATTTTTTCTGTTATTTAGGGGATTATGTTAAGAAGGGGAAATATTTTTTCCAGAAGTAAAGTCAAAAAGGCAATTTATTGAAATATACTTCTGCATGTTTGGGTCCAGGAATTTGAAGGAATATAAATAATTGTTAATTATTTTAATATTATTTAATTAAAGGGAATCATATTAGAGCACAAAAACATATACGTTGTCCTGATAAAGCATCATAAGTCTTTTCTTAAGACAACTGATACCTTCCAAGTGTATTTTGGAAGGTTGTCTAACAAGTGACAAAGTGATTATCTTTAAAAACTGCCATTGTTATGATCTCTTAGTTTGTTAAGCCATGAGAAATCTGAATTTTAAGTGATAGTATTAGTCCTCTATCTTTCTAGGAAGATCCTTTCAAAAAAATTATTTTCAGGATTGGAGAATAATGTCCTTTTTAGTCCTAAATTTTAAAATTACTTTAAGACATCAACCATTCTAGAACTCATTTAAAGGCATTTGTCAGTGCAGAGTCTTTGTTATGTCCTTCAGTCCTTTCCTTTAATGCATGTACATCGTCCCATAGGCTTAGAAGAGTCCTGGAAACCATTTTATAAATAAATACCTATAATGTAGGTCCACATTGCAAGTTAAATCTTAGGTCAACTTGCTCTTGAAAAAAAGAAGGAATAGATAAAAATGTAATGTTATACATAATATGGTTTGTGAACAAACCATACTATTTAGATAAATTTCTAAAGAAATGATTCTCAGGGGCAAAAATTAATGTATCATGAATACTGTATCATTTACTATCTATGAAAATACTATGTTAAATTTGATTTTGAATTTCAGATATATCTGCTACTTATTATGTATCTTTATGCATGAGGACCTATATAACCATATTTGCACTGAAAATTTTACAGAACACTAACTTTTTAGGGTTATTTACATATTTTCATCTCAATAACTGTTCTACATTTATGTATAAAGTTTTTAGCATTGTGTCTAATTTTCATTCCATATAATGTCCTGAAAATTTTTAATTATATGTCATCAAAACTTACTTTTTTATATTATGTGGATGCTTTTAGTTACCCAGTCTACTTCTGAACTCATAAGAAAATTTGATTGTCAGTCAAGGCATAATATTTGTGACACCCTTTGATTTTTGTAGATGAAAAGTATAATCAGTGGTGAAAATTATCGTGGCTACTACCTTGGAAATACATTTTAAAACAAAAAAAAAGCTTTCTAAAGTACTAACACTTTTTCATCGCTATTTAATAATTTTTAACCTCTTGTGACAATTTCTGGCATTTTTAAGGCCCATTCTGTATTGCCCCAGAATATACCAGTGCCTGATAGATAGTTCCTATAAAGTCAAATATCTCTTCAGTTTCAGATTATTCAATTTGTTAGGACAAAGCCTGAAAGAATAATTTATTTTTAAATCTCCAGATTTCCTTCCATTTAGTAGTATTTAAATTACTAAACACTTTATGATTAAACTGTGCTTAGTCTAACTTATTTTTCTTGTGATACCTATTTTCTAAGCATTTTAAAGTTCTAATATTCATCTCTGGTGACCTTTCAAACAAGATGCATTCTTTCAAGTTGCAATATAAAGGGGCTTGGAATATTTGGGTGTCAGTTCTTGCTTCATCATCTGTTGCCTATTTTAAGATGGTTTGTATTTCCAAACAGTTGTGTTTACAGTAATAAAATGCTTGATATGCCTCCATTATCTTTTCTTGAATTATAAGGTGGGGAAGGTTTACAGACTGTAAGAAATAATTAGAAGTTCACCTCTACTTATTATTTTCATTCCATAGTCAAGGAGATCATTATTTTCTCTTCACAGTGTAAAAATATGTTTCATTCTCCTTTCCCTAACTTCCTCTTCTCCCCGTGTTCCCTGAGGAGCTTTCACGTGCGGTCCCTCATAGCGATTCCCCGCGCTCCGCCGCGACCCGCTAGTCAGCCTCACTCACAGGGACGCGGGATTTTTTTTAACAGACTGCACTTTAAACTTTGATATTTTTAGCATATTACCTTTATTTTGTGCCTCAATTTTTTTCTTTCGTACACTAACTTTTTGAAGTTTATCTACACTAATATTCTAATTTTTTATAATGGCTCTTCTCATTTGCTGTGAAATGATACCCTTGCATCTGTAAGCAAGCCGTGTCGCTACCTGGGCACAAGACACCTGCAACAGAGGAGCATTCAGAAAACAGGATGCTGATGGGTTTAAGGGAGAGTACACGAAGGACGGCGGGACAGAGGAGGCTCACAGAAAACTGGGGTGAGGTTGAGTTTGGCCTTACATGGCACTGGAACGGGGTCCACCACAAACAGTGGGGTGAACAGCGCTCTCCTCCAGTTTTGTTTTAGAACACCTCCCTCCCTGCCGTGTCATCCCATGCAAGGAAACCTCAGAATTGAGGAGACCGGCTAGAAAGCCGCTGCAGTAACCCCAGTGAGCCCTTGGCCGTGACAGCTTGGTAGTGAGACAAGTGACAACAATAGCACGATACCAGTTTCTGCTTAATAAATCGCAGGCTTGGAGTTCACGGTTCATTTTAGTCCCCGTCTTACACTGGGGTCAGCCAGACGCAGAGCAGAGATGGGATTTGAGGGCTGCTATGAAAGAAGTTTTAGAAAATGGCACAAAATGGAGAGAAAAGCAAGGAAGGAAAAACAGCACCGTCAAGCTCATTATAACCATGCGTAACTGCGGCCCTGTCCTCCTGGGAAACACCCTAGAAGAGGCCAGCATGTAGAACGCACACCATAGAGCTGTCAGCCAGACGATGACGGAGGCAGTGTGTGTGTGTGTGTGTGTGTGTGTGTGTGTGCGCGCGTGCGTGTGTACCACCTCCCACTAGCTATGCTCAGGGCCACGTCTGAGGACAATCATTGCCTGAGCCTACAGAACATGAGGCTAGAGTTTTGGCGCCATGGAAGTAAGGGGTGTGAGGGTTAACTGTTCCGGTGGGTCAACACTGACTGTAACAGTGGGAGCAAAATACGGAGGGGATTCCGTCAAGGTCTGATACATCCGTGTCTCTGAGCACACGGCTGAAGCGGTGCTTTTAAGAAACCACAGGGATTTCTCACTGTACTCCATTTTCTTCAACCTTCCCCGTTCATTCAGCATAAGTTTAGAGTCGATCTACCAATACAGTGATAGGTTAGGAAAGAAACCCCAATGATGTAAAATAAGAAAGTCTTCCTCTGAAAAATGTCTGTCTGTTTCAAGTGCCCACTTATGAATTGGGCCTTTAAATCTGGGGGGGGGGTGTCTGATTTTTTTATGTTCTTTATATATCCTAGTTAGTAGACCTTCGTCTGAGGAACAGTCGGTAAAAATGTTTCCCTGCATTGTTGGCTGTCTTTTCTCTGGTGGTGGTTTCTTTTGCTATGCAGGAGAATTTTAATAAGATGAAATCCCAGTTGTTCATCTTTTTCTGCTACTGAGGTTTTGTTCATAAAGTCTTTCTCTACCCTAATATCTCCAAGAGTTCTACCTAACCTACTTTCTGGCAGGTTTACTCTTTTCCTGTTTTAATATTTAGATGTTTAATCCACATTGATTTCATCTTAGTGGATGTTGAAAGGTGTATACAGCTTTAATCTTTGCAAGATTGAAACCCAGTTCTTCTAGCACCATTTATGAAAGAGGCTATCTTTCCTTCGCTGAGGATGTTTCATTCCTTTGCCAAAGAAGAATTGCCTTAGTATGTATGGAGTTGTTTCACATCTTCTAGTCTATTCCAGTGATTCTCAGATCAAGACATAAAAGCAGCAAAGAAACATATGAATAAATAACTATTCAACATCACTGGTCATTCAAGAGTTGTAGATGAAAACAACACCGAGATTTCATCTCACTCCAGAAAGAATAGCCACTATCACAAAATCAACCAATAATAAGTGTTAATGGGGCTGTGGTGAGAAAGAAACCCCTCTTCACTGTGTAGACTGGTGCCACCACCATGGAAATCAATGTGGAGATTCCTCAAAAAATGAGGACTAGAGTTCCCATTTGACCCTTCTAATTCCCTACTGGTTATATTCATGAAGGAATTAAAAACAGCATACTAGAAAGATATGTGCACCCATGTTTATAGCAGCACAGTTTGTAAAGCTAAATCTTAAAATCAGCCCAAATACCCATCAACTGAAGACTGGATAAAGATGTGGGGTTTTTTATATAAAATGGAGTATTACTCTGCATAAAGAATGATAAATTAGAGACATCTGTAGCTAGATGGATGCACCTTGAGGGCATACTCACAAGTGAGATAAATAGGACAGAAATGTATAAATACTACATTATTTCTCTAGTGTGAGAAACTGACGGTGTAAAGAGGTTCAAAATTTATGATAAGTGTTGTGGAACAGGAAGAAAATGTTCAAAGGGAAAGATGAACTGGGGAGAGGGGGAAGCAAAGATAGGAAAGAAAATTTTGAAGATAAAAAGGAAAAAAAAACAGAAAGTTTATGTTTACAGGGAAGTTCAGGGGTTGAAGAGATGGCAAGAAAATGGGAAAAAATAAGACTCAAGATATACCATGTACAGGAACAAATTCTCAATGATGAATGTGACCATAGTGTATCTCCAAAGTGCACCCATAAACTCAATTTATTTTCAAAATAAAGTGAAATAAGAAAGTCTTTGGGCCTCCTTATTATTGATCTGTACCTTCATGATTTTATATCATTTATGTTAATTAGATCCTTCCCCCCAGAGTGTTTAAATATATAATCTTTCTGCTATAATACATGGCTTGACTTGACTGATAGAACTCTAGGAGTGACCTGAAAACACAATTGTTCTCGTATCTGTTTACTGCCAGAAATAAATGCTATCAGTTCACTAAGGTTATCATTTTTCAAAACAGAACAGTTGCTACAACATCAAATGAATTCACCTTGCATCTGAAACATGTTCATGCTCCTGGCTTACTTGAAAGGACACCCTAACAAAATTATAGTGTCTTGAGTTGACTCTGCAAGCAATTAAATAACAAACTTTGAATCAATGCATGATACACAGGGGTCAGCACAGGGGCAGAAGTTCATTGTTGAACACAGGAGTAAATGCCATCCATTCACTATTCCACACATTCTGAAATCTATCCTTCTATTGACAGTCTGTATGGAAACTGAACCCTTAGATCATATATTGTTCCCCAACTTTCCACCGTTCTAAATAAAACTACCTTTCCTGAATTTCTTTATAGTATGATATATCCTCTTTAAACTTCGATAAAATGATTTATGTGAAAAAACATATCTTCACCATTTGTTTTAAATATGTTTCAGGAAAAGATGAAATACATGAAAATGTGGACCTAACTAGTTTTCATAAAAGCCATAGTGTAAACTAGAGAAAAGCTATTTGTCTTTAAATATCAGTAAACATTTTCCAAGTATCTGAGAAATAGAGTCCAAAAGAAAAAAAAAATCCTAAAATAATATGATTTCACATAAGGTCATTTTACCATGCTAGTTTGGGGAGAAACACGCTTCCAATATTACATGAGATTAATAAACTAAAAATGACATGTAAAAGATCCAACCATCTTTGCTCTCTATTTATGGCCAATATATATTATCTGGTTGGTTACCTTAATTGGTTGGGCTCTACTTAGAATACATTTTCTACAGAGTGAACATGAGTTTTGTACTCATCCATGCATAGAGTAATTGTGGGAAAGGAATAAATTAATATCTTGTTTTATACATCATCATCTATAAGTTTGTTGGAAAATCATCAGCAAGAAGCTAATTTATTTCCAATTTAAGAACAAAATTAATGTGATCTCATGTAAATCTGCCAATGGGAGGACTCTGGTCCCATGAGGTAATTTGTAGTTCCATTGCTGGTTAAGCTTAGTTCTCCTTGGAAAAAGCCTAGGAGCCTTCTGGATTAATTTCTTTTTGCAACATTCTTACCAGTTAGAGCCTACAACTTTCCTTCTAAAATATGATTGTTTGAGAGGAAAGGAAGATGAACCAATTTTTTTACAAGATGTATAATGTCTTTTAAAAGCCACTACACCCACAACTCATTATGGATTAAAACACCATGAAATAGAATCAAATTCCAAATATAGGTAGAAGACTGTCAAGAATTAGGTGTTAAGAACTAGAGTAGCAAACCAGAAAGAAAAAATCATTTTTAATGACCATCATTAAAAATTATATATTAATGTATAGAAAACCCCATTAGATCATATCTAATTCCTTGAGCTCTAACAAGAATAGAAAATAAATCATTTTGAAAAAGAATTTTAAAATGATAATCAAGCTCTCAACACAAATGCACACATAATACAAAGAACAGCTGCTAAATCTGATAAAGTATCCAGAGCAGGACGGTTTCAAGCTAGTGAATATTTCTCCAGATCTGTTTCAGAGTTACCACTCTCTGGATACTTGTGCCCTGACCAAATGTAATGTATAACCCAAGATGATGGTATTAATAAGTGGGGATTTTAGGGGGTGATTAGGTCAGAGAGCAGAACCCTCATGAATAGGATAATTACTTTGATAAACTAGGCCCAGGAAAGCCCCATCACCCCTCACACCACGCAAACCCAACCAAAGGACACCTTCTGTGTACCTGATAACAGACCCTCCCTAGACACGGAATCTGCTGGAGCCTTGATCTGTGCCTTCTCAGCCTTAGAACTTAGGGAAATAAATTGTGATTGTTCACTAGCTACTCAACCTTTGGTATTTTGTTTCAGGAGACCAGATACAATAAAACAGAAGTAGAGATTTCTGTAGAAGTAATGTAATCCTTCAGAATTCACAGATGTGGACCAAGGATGTAGCTCAGTGGTGCTGCACCTGCCTGGCAAGCATAAGGTTCTGAGTTTGATTCCCAATACCACAAAAAAAAAAATTCACTGATGTAAGAAAAGTACAAAATTATCAGAGAACCATCATATAGAAATATAATTGTATGCCACTGATTAGAATGGGGGGAAGCTAAAAAACAAACTCCCTAAGATATCAACCTCATTTTTTTTCTAATTTGTAGGCACTAAAATTAGTAATAAAGAATCTGCAACATATGAGAAAAGAGGAAAAACAAACACTGAGAAAAAATAGAGCCAAAATCTTCTCTTGGCCCACACATGAAGAGACACTAATCTTAGAAAAAAGTCTTTGTTTACTTGGTTTTAACAAATTTCTGTTTCTTACATTAGAAGTGCCCATTTCTCCCTTGACCACACACAAGACCAGGATATCACCTTGACTTGATAGTTCTGAACTTCATCCTGAAATCCAGAATTACTTGGAAAACATATTAAGAATGAGTAATTCTTGGTCTCATCTCCAGAAAATCTAGTTCAGTAAATCTCTGTTTTCTACACACTGGTCCAATAAAAACATTTCAAAAAGCACTGCCTACCTTTTAACCTTCTAATAAGAGTCCTTCTCCAAACAGCCCGAGACGGCCACATGCGTGACTAACAGCATCAAAGGCGAACCACGCGCACTGTCCCACTGAGCCCGAGTGGGCCTGGCCCATGTCCTCACTTAAGCAGCCGTCACACTGTGGAGGACGCCACTGGTACAACTGGGAGCCCGGAGCCAAACTGAGGTGACAGTTTCCAGAATAAGTGTGTAGCGAGTTTGTAATAAGTATGTAAGTAGCACACGTTAACACAAGACTTGAAGTCATATGACTCGGTCTCTATGTAGTTGGAAGACTTCCCACACCAATGACGTGATGTCACAGACAGCATCGACAAGGAATCTATGTTAGGGTGTAAGTATGATTTTTAAGGTGTAAACTATGGCATTAGCATAACTCCTTGGGGAAGTGATATTTAATCACCATGATCTTGAATGTCCACCACAAAACCCGGATATCTGGCCCCTTGCTGCTCTATCTCAGCTAATCTAATGAAGGACAGGATGTTTATCTTCAGTGCTACGGCAACTGCTCTAGGTCAAAACTAAGATGAGCCTGTTTAACTTCTGTCCATCCCCCCGCAGGCCCAGGCTAATGAAAACCCTCCTGTTTGTGTCACCTTTGGAAACGACTGTCTCACGTCTGACAAACACAGTTGAGGACTGTAAATATTTTTACATTTTCTTTCGTCTAACTCCTACTCTTAAGAAATACAGCTGCCCTTAGTGTTTAAGTAATACCTCCTAGCAGGCTTATATTATGAAAATTTGATGGAAAACTTTGCCCTAAAGTTTCTATAATATCTTTACCTAGATTATGTTTCTCTTTTCAAAGAAGAGGTATACTGGCATATTTTTCTACTTTGAAAAATACAACAGTTAAAGTGTTCACTGTGTTCTCCATAGGTGTGATGTGTGGAATGAAAATACTCTGCTATTTTGGATGATACTAACAGGAGCAAAAGAACAGTAATTAAATTTGCAGAGCACCCATGAAGTTCAAGGAACAGCTTTATCTGAGCAAATGAAATGCCCCTGGTTTGCTATCAAAGATGAATAATATAAAAAGCTTACCGAAAAAAATTCTCTTATAGGGGAATTCTAATACGAATAACTACTAAACTCAATCGTTTAGCAATGTTTAAAGTGGTCAACTATTTTGTCTTCACATGGTAACCCATACTGTAAAACACCTGGGTATTTTTATAAGCTGACTGAGAAGCAGCCGGTGGAATTTTTTTTTGTTTTTTTGGGTTTTTTTTTGCTTTTTGAGACAGGGTCTCGCGTTGTAGTTCAGGCCGGCCCTGAGCTCACTATGGTGCCCAGGCAAGCCGCTGCGAACTCAGCAATCCTCCTGTCTCTGCCTCCCGAGTGCTGGGATGACAGGCATGAGCCACCACGTCTGGCATTGTGGTATGTGGTATTGATTGTCGATGGGTCTGAGTCTCCACGCCCAGCATTATATGTGGTCACCGGGGATCGAACTCAGGACCTTGCACTTGCGAGGCAGGCGCTGGAACCACTGAGCTAACCCTTCGGCCTCAGCCAGTGGAATTTTTTGCTCTGCCTTTGACCTCTCTGGGATACAGTTCTAAGAAGGATCCAAGAGAAGGAAGAGGTACCCGATGATAGAATCTCCATATGGTATGTGTAGGTCTTAGTATTTTCTGCTCCGTCTCCAGAGTGAGTGGGCGTACTGTGGGAAGCAGACCTGCTGGAGGAGACTTTTCAGGCCTGGAGATCTGCACTGGGTGCTGCACCAACTAGCAGTTGTGAGATCTGCACTATGCCAAACAGTGCTGCCCAGCTCCCAAGATGCTCTGCGACCTCTGGATCGCTGCACTGGGAGGCCTGACTGAGAAGGTAAACGACCTCTAACTTGGACCCCTGACCTCTGTTCCTCAAGCTGGCAACATGTTGTTTTCCTTCCTGTTCCTGTGCAGGTTCGGACTAAATTTGAATAGTTAATTGTGTGTTAGTTGACATCCTTCTCCTGTTTGTGTGCTGATTTCCTGGGTGCTTTGTTCCTGTTTTTCTTCTCCTATAAGAAAAAATGTAACCATTTTTGAGGCCATGTTGGCCCTCTGAAAAAGTATAAATACAACCTGCTCAATAAACGGGTGCCTGCTCAGTATTGACTGAGAGGTCCTCCCGAGCCTATTTTCCTGTCTTCTTCTCTTTTCTTAATCTGCGCCCCTCATCTTCATGACCCCGCTGTTTTGTCCGGCTGGCTCCGGCAGCGTACCCAAGAGAAACAGACGTAGCTGCTCGCTACTGCGCACACTCAGAATCCTGAGTGTGCTTTGTTGTTGGAGACTGTGTGTTAAGATCATGCCCACAACTCCTGAAGAGTAAGTACACATCAGGTGACCGGCAGGTGGTCATTTCTCAGTTTTCACAAAATTTGATAAGTCTACTCACTATGGGCTGGATGTGACCTGAGTTTGCCATCCAGACCTTGGTGCGCCAGAGGTACGATCCCCGTGGGGTGGTACTGAGGGCGTGGAGCCCTTTAAAAAGTTGGACACGATGGAAGATGGTGGGGTCACTGGAGGCCCCATCCTTGGAAGGCATTCATATACTTCCTGGGTGACCTTCATTAGTTTCCAACTCAGAGAGTTTTTACAGAAAGAGCAGGGTGGCTGCTGGATCTTGTTTGCTTCCTATCTTGCCATCTGTGTGCTGTTTCCCTCACATATGTGCTTTGCCATGACAGCATCTGGCGCGTTGGGGTGTGAGCAGAAGTGACCGCGGCGGGTCACCTACTCTTGGACTTCCAACTTACCAAAGTGTGAGACAAATACACCTCTAGTCTGTATATATATATTATGCCTCCTCAAATGCTTTGTTATAGCAACAGAAAATGGTCTGTTATACTGTTCATGATGATATTCTCCAGACTCCAATTTGAGGATTCCATTGAAAGCAGCTACAAATGGAAGACTACCCCTAAGTGATCTGCTGCCTGTTTCTGCTTCTCGCTGCTTTCTTTTCAAGTTCACCTCACGAATAGCATTCCTGAAGGCAGAAAACATTACACTTTGAAGAAATTCGGCTGCTTGTGGCAAAAACAAGGGTGGAAACTTGTAAAACATCTCCATTAGACAGAGCATTAGAGAAAATTTTTGGTTTCCTCTTGTGAAGAACAATGTTACGTAAGATCTAAACTTGTTTCATTATGTTAGGAAAACAAAATCATACTAACTCAATATTCCCCAAAGGAAAAACAAATACATTTCTTTAATTGGTTAACCAATGATTAACTTTCAAATGATGTACACTAATATAACACACATTGTATGTGGCCTCTGAGCCTACAATATCTTCTTCAAAATCATTGCACAGAAAACAAACATCATGGCAGACTGTCTTCTCCCGGATCTCTAAGTTACTTCTAACCTTCTGACTGATCCATTATGGAGCATCATAAGTCTACTAATGCATTTCTGTTGGCTTTTCTTACTCTCTGCTATTCTGTGATTCCCTCAGCAAACAAAGGTCTTCCATGTTTATTTTTGGTTGGTAACTCTGCATTATAGCACTGGAAAAGAAATCAAGCCTCTGTATACATTTCATCATTCTCTCAGGTTTTAACTTTGAGACACACCAAAATGATTTCATGTGTATAGGTCACAGTGAATATATAGTTTCTAAAAGGGAATGTCAGCCATATCTTATTAACTCTAGAAGTCCATTAACTCAAGACAATTTATAATCTTCTGTGTTTCTACAATTCAGTTGCACAATAAATTTCTGTAAGATATAAAACATGTGCACATCGTTTGTGGTATGTCTCTAGAGATAGATATATATACTAAGCTGTTAGCCAAGGAGTAGCTCCATTTACTACTGCAATGAAATTTCACTGAATTTCTTCATTCCCAAATAAATCAAATTCCAAATAAAACAATAATTGTTTAAAGGGCCAGAGTAAGAGTGAATAATAAATCCTGGTAGACCACGTAACCTGTTTCTTGAAAATGACCTCAGGTATCAAGAAGCAAAAAGAACTTTCCTCCATGTCCCTAGACACCCCCCCCCCCCGCCAGTACACCAGCTCTGAACCAGGGGCTACAACTCAGAAGCAGAAATAACCGAATGCTAGTCTGATGTACACGTAAAAGAAAATTTTTCTGTGGTAAATACAACTGTCATATTTATCATATACCCCTACCAAAAAAAAATCATGATAATAAAAAAACAACAAAAGCTTAGTTGGATATAAAACTGTTACGAAAGAAGTGGTTCAAATAATTATTTACTCAAGCATAATTTCTCATAAGTGTTTAATTTTTTTCTTTGACTTTTTTTATTTACTGGTACATTATATATACACATCACAATTACGCTCAATATTGAGAATTTGTACCAGTAAAGTAGATAGTACACAATGAACAGTAAGTTAATAATTCAGTGAGCCAAAATAAGTTAGTTACATTATCATCAGTGCAAAAGTACAACCTTTAGGGCCGGAGGGTTAGCTCAGTGGTTCCGGCGCCTGCCTCGCAAGTGCAAGGTCCTGAGTTCTATCCCCGGTAACCACATACAGTACTGGGCATGGAGATTCACGCCCACCAATAATCAATACCGCATACCACAGTGCCAGGCGTGGTGGCCCACGCCTGTAATCCCAGCACTCGGGAGGCAGAGACAGGAGGATTGCTGAGTTCGTGGCAGCTTGCCTGGGCTACATAGTGAGCTCAGGGCCAGCCTGAACTACAACACAAGACCCTGTCTCAAAAAAACAAAAAAAGGGCAAAATGCAGTGCCAACTCTAATACTAACTGTACTATTTGAAATGCACTGAAATTAATTACAAATTCTTGCCAATTCCAAGTCAATTTCTTATCTCCAAAGACATTTGTTGAGACACAGCAGTTATGATTGCAACTAGAAATCCTTTCTTTAAAATTGTCTTTTGGTAGACCCACTATTTCAAATAACCTTGGGGACTACCTGAAGAAGTACCTCAAAAAATTATAGCAGACATTTGCTTTATCTGTATACTGTATAAATATGTATATAGATGTGGACAGATATTTTCAAATTTAAGATTTGTCTCAAAGAGCTATGTTCATATAAGCCTCTGTATTCCACTTACTAAATACAACTCCCTTCTTTCTCTCTGTCTCTCTGTCTCTCTCTCTGTCTCTCTCTCTGTCTCTCTGTCTCATAATTTATCCCCAACACATAATTTATTTTTCTTCATTTTATGATACAATTCCAGCCCCCTACTTGTCTGGACTCTTTCCTTTGCTTTCAAAAATGACTAGTTTCTCAAGAGACCAAGCTGTCCTTAGCATGCATTCCACTACTGTAGTCGGTGTTGCTTCTGAATTATAGCAACAGGGTAAGGAAGGAGCAGTCTTCCTTTGAAATTCCCCATCCCACCTGGATTAGCAATTAGAGCACATTTAACTGCATTTTCTTTTAATGATGTTGATACTACCCAACCTGCAATTTTTTCATGAGGAGACTTAACACCCTGTTCAAGACCTAACTAACGATGAGGAAAAGAGAAATTAAAAGGAAAAGTATATCCAAAATACGCACATGCTGCCATGCTTTTTGTTTTTTTCTTCAATTTTCAGGTTTCCAATCACTGCTTCTTCTCAGCAAACATTTGTGGCAGTTTAAAATGTGTTCATATTATTGATTTTGGTAATCACTGGAAATGCCATGAGGTATGAAGAAACTCTATTGTTGCTTTGAAGCAACTCTATAAATATAGTATCACAGTGGTTCAGTTGTATAGTCAGGTGAAAAGTCTCACCTTTGGAAACAAAAACACTGGTACTAGTTATGTGGGAGTTTTCCTCCCCTTCACCAGGTTATTCCTGAACATCTTTAAAATTGAGAGCACAGTTCAGACATCAAACATCTTTAAAAGGGAAGCAGAAATAGCTAAATTAAGAGTTTTTTTATTCAATCCTTCTCCCCCTGCTACGCTCTCGGTCGGCTGCCTTTTCGTGATGTCCTCTGCTAGAAGTGTCCACTCGCCCAAAGTTGATTCTGTAGTGCACATGTGTGCGTATGTGTTGTCAGTATATGTAATTTTGCTTTTACAATGTTGGCAGTAAGAAGCAGCCTTCTAATTTTATTCAGCCTGATGATAGGCCCTAGCATTTTAATTATTTTTCATGTTGTGAGTAATTTATTATTCATTGGGTATCTTCCCTGTAAATCTTGCCCTCACTCTGTAAGATTTTTCTTTGGTGTCCAACAAAGGGTTTCATTGCAATAAGAATGAAGGTGTGTCTAAGCCCTTACCCAGATCCCAAACAATGCCAGCCTTCCAGACGAGCCCAAGAGTTTGGGGTGGGGAAACAGAGTCATTAGAAAATATCTTCATCCTCGACGCAGGCAGCACCAGTCACACTGATGCCCTCCTAAAAGGGCATCTCCAAGCACATCTCCCTGCAGAGCCTAAATCAGGGCCAAGAAGACCAGGACTAAAATTGCGTCTCCCTGGTGGTGTACGTGTACAAGGGATTCCCAAAGCAATGGACTGGCTCCTTTTCAGAAACATTTCCCTCCTGATCATCCTAATGGTAAGTAGAATGTAAATGCTTGGGAAGGGTGTCTTGTCTCTTCTTCCACTACCAGGCTTTCTACGTGGGATTAGTCTCGTTTTTAATCCTCATTCCTCAAAAGGTTGTCTAGGAATTCAGCCACCGCTAAGTCCAAAGGATCCTAGGTGCCAGAATGGACCCAACAACGTAGACGAGCCCTGTAAGAATCAAGTTGAATTAGACTTAAATGTCCTTAGAGACACAACCTAATTCTTAATAAATGCTAGGACAGTTCTAAAGTTCATAATTGGGCATAAAATTGTTTCCATCATTTTTTTACTTACATAATGGAAATGGCTATAAAAATTCCCAGGGCAAATTGTCTGAAATTTGGAAGCAAGTTATCAAGCCTATTTTTAAATAGTTATTTCTCTGTGAATTTCTTTCAAGGTACAAGAATGTCAGCTATGTCAAAAGTATGTTGTGTCTAATTATGTAATACTTAACTCGTATTATTAAAATACTCCTATCATCCAAAAGAGAAATACATAAGTAATATATTCTTTTAAAACAAGCATGGCATTTAGGGTTTATTTTACTTCCTTTCAGTCTTGCAGTGGACAAACGTGAAAGGGCACTACACATAATAACTAACGTCCTACCCTTGAGAGAGGCACAGCAGTGGCTTGTAGTTGTAGGTCCACGGAGGGTTTAATTCTAGATCAATTCATCAGACGATTGCAAAACTCAGTTAGAAATGTCTACTTAAAATACTAATTACACCTGGGTGAGATCAGCTTAGACTAAGCCCACTGATGGTAGACTCAGTCAAATCCATCAAAACACACAGAAAGGGGCCAGAGATGTAGCTCCGTGGCACAGCACCCACCTGGCAAGGGCAAGACCCTGAGTTTAATTCCTGGTGATAAAAAATAAAAGTAAAAGATGCAAAAAGGATAAAGAAGGCGATTGTTAGAAAATCATACACTTTTTTTCAAAGCAAATCAGGACAAATAACACAGACAGTACTCTGGGGCACGTCACTCTACAAGAGTGCTGCAGCCTAAGGTTGGAAAAGGAGGCCCAGGCGGTGCGCAAGCGGGTGCGTTGTGTAACTCACCTGGACGTCGCCTGGAAGGCGCCGCAGCGGGGCTGGGGCGGCGAGCGTCGTTCCTCGGGAGTTCGGGCGGCTGCGAGCTGCCCCGGGGAGCGCACCTCCAGCCTTCTCCAAGGGTAGGATGTAGATGATTAAACGGATCATTTTTTAAAATTTAAACCAAAACTTACCAAAAACAGGTGTGACGTCCTGTTACACTGAGGCTCGTTTATTTACTAAATTTAATAATTCACAGAGAAAGAGCCAGGAAGGACAAGTAAAGACTCGATCGTTAATAGGACCAGTGAGGTACCCGGATATGCTGGTTGCCGCACTGCTGTCGGGCGTCTCCGCTTTGCTCGGCTGCCTTTTTTTCTGCAAAGAAAACTGCTCGTGTTCATACTTTAGGAGAACTTGTAAGAAGAGAATTTTACCTTCTATCGCTTTCTGCATAGGCATGTTTTATGATAATATGATTTAATTAAAGAGTTAATTTGTCTTCTCCTTGATCTTGAAAGTACTTCACAAGGTTCTCAGGCTCTCCTGGTAGTATCGATGTTTTTTGTTGGCAATCTTAGTGGTTTGGAGACTTTGTCCTTTTCCAATTCTCACTAATCTAAAATATTTCTCTTTGGTATTTCATGGTAATTTTTCTAGACACAAGTTCTTATGCATTAGATCTCTTAAGATATCTAAATGTATAGAGCTAAAATAGTAATTAATAATATCCAGGAAGCAGAGCACATTTTAAGATGGAGACAAATCCAGAAAGCTTTAAGGAGGATCGATTTGCTGTTGTAGATATTATGCCTCCTTGTCTTTCATAGCCTGCACTTGAACTTTACCCCATTTTTAATCAACAAAATCAAAGGCTCTCTGGGGCATCACTGCAGCTTGCACTAATGAGGGTGTGGCGACCTCTCAGAGACTTCAGGTCCTTTGTGTCAGCTACCTCTCAACCACAGAGTACTTTAAACAAGGTTTTGGCTGAGTTGGCCAATAAAAAGTACCCCAGACTCCGGGTTTCAATCGGGTGTTTCACTGTATCCTGAGTCCTGAGGCATTTTCCTCCCTGCAAGGTTCGTCGCATTCTTCTACTATAAAGCAGGTGGGAAGGGAGGTGCCATCCACACAGAGCCAAGATTCAGATGGCCCGGCTTGAGTCACTCTTCCCTTTGACTGTGGTGAAAGCGCTCAGCAGCTCAGGTCTTTATTTATTGTATCCCATGGAGAGTCCGTGATGAGACACAACGTCATTCAGTTTCTTCCATTGTAGAAACTGTGAGCTGCTGATGATCGCTACTGAATACTCAAGTGAAGGAATTTCATGTCTGGCTCCTGGATATCATTTGCATAAATTCCCCTAGAGATTCTAAAACTTTAAATAATGCTATGGGCTGTGTGCATTTTATTGGGGAAGAATTACTGGACACAGAACAGTTATTAGCTGAAAGAGACCTGTAGTTTATCAAGTTAATAAGACCATTAAAAAGCCACTGATCAGATAAGAAGTTTTGCCCATCAAGGTGACTGTTTGTGCTGTGTATGTGATATAAACACTCTTGGAAAGTAAAAAAACATAAGGGGTTGAGCATAGATAGTATCACATTTTAAATCAAAAACAGGCACCTCAACTTTAAAATGTATTTAGAAGTCACCTAGCCTTTTTTCCATTTAGACCTCACACCACACAATGTTTTTCTGATTCATAGAACAGACACTTAGTTATGTTTATTACCATGGGCAAACTTCCGGAAGTATAACGATGAGGGACACATTATCTGATTTGTTTTTTATTTCTACTAAACATAATGTACTAGGTATAATTATAGTGATTGGCTGAAGTACTGCATATTACAGAAACTACTGACGAGCTCATCACACCAAAGGTTACATGCAAGCAAATCGAACCTATATTATTCATATATATATGTACATATTTATATAAAAATATGTGTAAATATATATTGTTTTCAGCCAAGTAGGCAAATCTATATTTACATTTGGAATTTTCATAGAAATAAATATAAAATGTTTGTTTTTTTTGAGACAGGGTCTCGCTTTTGTAGTTCAGGCTGGCTCTGAGCTCACTATGTAGCCTAAGCAAACTTAAAACTCAGCAATCCTCCTGTCTCTGCCTCCCGAGTGCTAGGATGACAGGCGTGAGCCACCACGCCCGGCACTGTGGTATGTGGTATTGATGGCTGGTGGGTGTGAGTCTCCACGCCCAGCATTGTGTGTGGTTTCTGGGGATCGAACTCAGGACTTTGCGCTTGCGAGGCAGGTGCCGGAACCACTGAGCTAACCCTCCGGCCCTAAAATATGTTTAATATATTTTATGGTATATAGATAGATAGGAAATAGATATAAAATGTTTTAAACAAAGTAGAATGTATTTTTTGCCTTAAAATTCCTATACAGCGCATGACAGAAGCCTCCTCTAAAAGGAAGATTTATATACAAAGAGATAGCTTGCATTATTAGTGCACCATAAACTATAACATTAGTACAGTTTGTTCCATCATTTCCACCTATAGAGAGGCAGAATAAGAATCCTGTCCTAAAACTATTTTTGCGGCCCTTACGTCAGCTTTTAAAGGTGCTCCTGATCTTTAGAGAAATGCTGGATCCCCAAAGCCTGGTCTGGAGTCTCCCTGCTGGTGCTTACAGACCCAGGAGGAGCTTTTCCCAGAGCAGGAAACTGCTGGCCGGGTCCAGTGACGTTCCCTGCTGCCCCTGAGTGCGACCATGTTGGAATTAACTCCCCATCGCCCGGGACACTTCTGATGACAGGGTGTTTGCTGAGAGTGACAGGACTGAAGGCTTCAAACATACCTGCCTGAGAAACATTTGTCTTTCCTTTCTACACAGAAAATTACACAGCTTACAAACTAAAATACCATTACTTGATACACCTTCAATTATAAACAAAAGTGGTATAATTAGGTTTAAAGTTGGCATCCCTACCATATCCCTAGGCTGATGCCAACTATTTTACTCAATAATTTTTATAAGCATTATGCAAGAGATAACTGCTTATTAATAACTCGGTCCTAGGTGTGCAAATGCCTTCAAAACTGACTTCAAAAAGGTAAGTCATAAAGATGAAAAATAGCTTTGTTCGTTAGCTACCAAATACACTGAGTATATAGGTCTTAATATGTCTTCAGTATTGCACTGAGCCCAGCAAACAACTCAGATTCCACATCATAAAAAGCCCAGAATTTTTACTGCAATTTGCTAAGAGTTGCATATGTATGTTTCATTATTCCCACTGGAATAATAAATGTCATAACTCATAATGTCTTACATCCAGAAAACTTTGCCTGTCACATTTTTTTACTTGTAAAATTTTTCTAATGATGAATGGATTTAGTCTCTAACTTACATTCCTTACTGAGTCATTCACCATATTTTCCACCCACATGTCGTAGATAACATTAAAGTGGTTGACGCATTTCAGAATGACCGTGAGTGCTTTACACTGAAGCAAGGAGGGGTTGGTTCTCTGGAGTAAAGTGGCTTGAATTATCCATCTTTGCTTAAGTGAACAAAACATTTTCCAGTTAACAAATGTATTTCAACATATCAACAAAAATCCTGTGAGATAAATACAAGTATCCCTGTTTAACACGTATTCAGATATTAACAGATATTCAGGGAGATGTGGACCAGACAAACCCGTGATTGAGACAGGTCAGATTTGAACCCAATACTACAAAAAAACTTTCTTTTTTGTTCTTTCATCCTTTCTTTTTCTCTCTTTCTCTTTCTTTCTTTTTTTTCTTTCTTTCTGGACAGGTTCTTACTCTGTAGTTCAGGCTGGTCTTGAACTCATTCATATAGCCCAGACTAACCTTGACATCTATGATCCTCCTGCCTCAGCCTCCAGAGTGCTAGATTACAGACACGCACACATGGCCATGGGAAACACTTTCAAATGTACCAAACTTGATCCCTTTCCTCCATTAGTCCCACAACCATCCTATATATGTACTTTTTATTTTGTTGTTGTTTTTGTTTTGAGACAGGGTCTCGCTTTGTAGTTCAGGCTGGCCCTGAGCTTGCTATGTAGCCCAGGCAAGCCTCGAACTCAGCAATCCTCCTGCCTCTGCCTCCCGAGTGCTGGGATCACAGGCGTGAGTCACCATGCCGGGCACTGTGGTATGTGGCACTGACTGCCGGCAGGGGTGAGTCAACTTGCCCCAGTATTGTTGTATGTAGTTACTGGGGATCGAACAAGGGACCTTGCACTTGCTAGGCAGTCGCCGGAACCACTGAACTAAGTCTCCAGCCCTATATATGTTTCTTTCATGTAATACATTCCAGTATCTTTGTCTTTTGATTGTTTATTCCTTTTTTAACATGTAGCCATACCTAGATGATGTGAATTAAGCCTTATGGTTCTCTGCATTCTCATAAATTTGCCTATTTGTTTTCATTTTACCTAGCCTGCAAAGGTTCTCTTCACACTTCTTCTATTAATGACGTTTATTCCAAGGACTCCTAGCAAAAAAGAGCGGGCAAAATTCTCTCATCACGGAAACTGTAAGGCGTTTAGGTTGACACACATCTGTCAGTCGTTTTCTTCATCGACAGCAGGTGCCTCCAACGCCCTTTCCTTGTTTTCCGCCCTTGTGATGATCAGCTCGGCCAGCTCCAGGCTGCATGGGAGCCTTTCAGCCAGGCTTTCAGGCCAAACCATCTCAGAGAGTGACGCCGACCCATGTGTGCTCTGAAAAGGAGACTTTCATAGGTGCAGGGTTTCCACAGCAGTTTTCCAGGAGCCTATTCTTTATAGTCTGGGGTTCATGAAGCTGTGCTACTTCAAGAACAGTTTGGGGAGGTGATATCATGTTGTGTTTCCTCTGAAACATCCACTGATAGATGTTTCCTGGAAAGGGAGGCTATGATGTATGACATGTATTCTTTCCTTAAATGAACTTACCTGTCCTGCATTTGCACCAATTCTCTTTTTTTTTTTTTTGGCACCAATTCTTCCTTGGCTCCTAAATCCTGCTTTAAAAAATTCACACATCGGGCCAGAGGGGTAGCTCAGTGGTTCCAGTGCCTGCTTCGCAGGCGCAAGGTCCTGAGTTCGATCCCCGGTAACCACATACAATGCTGGGCGTGGAGACTCACGCCCACCAGCCATCAATACCACATACCACAGCGCCAGGCGTGGTGGTTGACGCCTGTTATCCCAGCGCGCAGGAGGCAGAGACAGGAGGATTGCTGAGTTCCAGGCTTGCCTGGGCTCCATAGTGAGCTCAGAGCCAGCCTGAACTACAAAGCGAGTCCTTGTCTCAAAAAAAAAAAAAAAAAAAATTCACACACCTTGCCCACGGCAAATATTACTAAGTTGAACGGCAACTGATTTGAAAACTCTCTGACCCATTAAAATGAGATCATTCGAAATATGCTATCAGTATTGAGAAAGAGAATTGGTCTCTCAAGCTGTAAAATCTTTCTCTCGAGTTATGTGGCTCTCAGTGTTTTTCTCACCAAACTTAGGACACTCGACTCCACCGACCTTCCGGTGTTCTCTCTGGTCATCTTCCGTCCGTACGAGTGACAGGCTGCAAAGACGCCCCTTTTGTCACTCTGTCTCCAGCCAGCGAAGCCCACACTGCCTAGCCTGGTGGATGAAGCGCTTCCTGGCCCGCCGCTCCACACAGACACAGACACAGACACACACACACACACACACACACAGACACAGACACAGACACACACACACACACACACACACACACACAGAGCGCTAATCTGCCCGGATCCGCAGCGCCCGCTGAACCTGAACCATGCGCACTTGTGCCTGGGTTCTCCTCTGAAGTGCCGTTCGCTTGAGTTCCTCTTCCCACTCGGCTTCAGCCCTCAGAGCCTTCTGAAGGCCCTGCTCCCCTGGGGGGCCCCGCTGAGACCCAGCAGAGACGTGGAGCGCCTCGCTTTTTCCATCCGGCCTGCCCGTGCCCCAGCTAGAGCAGGTGTCCTAAGGCCTTGCGGTAGGAAGTCACATTTTTGTCTTCTGCAAAAGCTTAGAAGCTTCCACAAAGAATATAATCATAATACATTGCAAATATGTACTACTGAAAATTTTAAAAATATATAAACTTTTCGAGGGAAAAGAAGTCTGTTCATTTCTGTTACGTCAATTAAGTGCACATTTAAGAAACAAAGAATATGATCAGTATTTTTAGGATGTTTGTTCGGGCTTTGTCCGTGTTCACTAACGTTATGCCTTCTCCAACAGGTTGTGCTGGAGGTACACGGTGAATTTATCGTCGAGGTAATGTACACCAAAACTATCTGCTCTACAAAAAAAAAAAAAAAAAACTGGGCTTTATATTTTATATCAAAAATTAGAATCCTTGAAAATATAATCATTAAAGATAAAAGTTCAAAAAAAGGATGTTGGTCAGACTGAAAGAGCTATTGCTATTCTCTCAAACATATATACTTTAATATATGACTTAGACAGGTCAGTGTTTCTGTAACTCACTCTCATAAAACTATAGTAGTAGCTTATTTAAATGTTTCCTGATGGAGCCAGTGTGATGGTGGACATCCATAATCCCAGTGCTTGTGGAGGCTGAGACAGGAGAATGACAGTGAGTCTGAGGTCAGCCTGGGCCACATAATGAGTTCAAGGCCACCCTGCTGGTGACTCACACCCACCAACAATCAGTACCACATATCACAGTGCCGGGCGTGATGGCTCACACCTGTAATCCCAGCATTCAGGAGGCAGAGACAGGAGGATTGCTGAGTTCAAGGCTTGCCTGGACTACACAGTGAGCTCAGGGCCAGCCTGAACTGCAAAGTGAGACTCTGTCTCAATAAATAAATAAATAAATAAATAAATAAAAGAAGAAATGAAACACTGTAAGATAGAAGATCTTTTCAGTCATCAACAAGAAACTAGTCTATGAGTAAGAGAAGGATATAAAAATTAAAAATATGTTATTGCAATTAAATAAACCAACAGAAAATCTGCTACCTTTTAGAGTAGGACTCAGGGAATAAGAACAGTGTCATATATGTATATATAATTATTATAATATATATTATATATATCTCTTATCAGTGTCACATACATATGAAAAATTATATATTTATATCAAAAGCATCTGGTGGTGCTTAATTTTATTGTGGTAGTGAAATTTTTATTATTATCTGAAGTCACTAGAGAAATGAAATTACAGTTCTAATCTCTGATGACAAGTGGGAAATATATGACACATTTCAGGAAGTTATATTAAAATTGGGGGTATAGATGCAGTGGTTCTTAAAATAATAAGCTTCACTCACAGGGAACCTCTCCTCCCAAAAGCAATAATTAAATAATGCCTTGCTTTGAATAAACATATAATCATCTGTAGCTCCATAAGGATATTAGTACTTTCAAAAATAAACACACAGTGTTTGTGCAGGTATACATATATGCTTATGCATTTTGAAACTTTTATTTTTTTTTGAGACAGGGTCTCGCTTGGTAGTTCAGGCTGGCCCTGAGCTCACTATGTAGCTCAGGCAAGCCTCGAACTCAGCAATCCACCTGTCTCTGCCTCCCGAGTGCTGGGATTACAGGCGTGAGCCACCACGCCCGGCACTGCGGTGTGCGGTATTGATTGTTGGTGGGCATGAGTCTCCACGCCCAGCATTGTATGTGGTTACCAGGATCGAACTCAGGGTCTTGCACTTGCAAGGCAGGCGCCGGAACCACTGAGCTAAATCTCCAGCCCACATTTTGAAACTTTTTAAAAAACTCTTCTAAAGCATCCATGACCAATGACAGAAAACCACAAAGGGGCAAACATAGCAAGTAGAGACACAAATATACAACATCTAGAAGCCACAGAGACCTCCATAGGATCGTGGCCAGTGCTATCAATTATTTCACTTAGTCTTTTAATTTTGCAGTAATACACCTGGAGCTTATCCACAGACATGTTCTTATCCGCAGAAGAGAAAACTTCTCTCCCCAGTGTAGATGAGGGCAGCTTAGATTTACGACGAGACGCTCTCACACAGAGGAGAGGCCACCTTGAAACTCAGGGGTGCTGAAGTCCTGTCTGAGCACAGGGCAGGGTGAGATAGACCAGGCTTCTATATGGAGTAGGGAAAAGCTCCTCTGAAGTATGAATTATTGCATCCACACAGAACTAGTGGAATCTGCAGACTCTCAAAGAGAAGTTAGATGATTCCAGTAAAGCAGCAGTCAGGGCCAGGCAAACTCTATTTATCTAGGATTGAGAAGTAGTAAAAAGTTCCCTCGCTCCTCGAATTCAACCCTCCTGTTTGATCCAGATGCGCCTTACAATGTGAAATAAATATCTGTATTAAGTGAAAGTATTCTAACACTGTCAGAATGTGAACTGCCCTTGCTCAAGGTGAAAGAATTAGACTCTGAAAACGGCACCACAACATGGCAAACCGTCAGAAGGCAGAAGAGGGAGTGGATCAAGTTCGCCGCGGCCTGTCGGGAAGGGGAGGACAACTCCAAGAGGAACCCGATCGCCAGAGTAAGGGGCGCACCGCGCAAGCGCAGCCCGCGCTGGTAGTAAACACATTGCCGGCAGGAAACCTGAGCTAGTCCAGGGATCTGAAGCCCTCAGTGTCCCACATGGGTCTAGGAGAGGGACGTGGATCACTTGCTTCTTATGCGAAGCCCGTGCTGGCAGCCGGAATGTACTTGGCAGGTAACCCTAGAAGAATGACTCTGAAGAGCAAAGGGGCTCTGACTCTTTGTCCGTGGTCTGCTCGCTATTTGCTGCGTATGTTATAGGAAATTTATAGTAATCCACAGACTAACTCTTCAAACAGTCACAGGGTCACCACTGTCCTTGATCAACTCAAGAAAGTAAGGGTGGTGTCAGGGGTTCCGGGCAGTCTCCACCCACGTCCAGGATTGGGAGGGTCCGAAGCGGCCTCACGAACACGGGCTGCCAGACAGGAAGGGGGGTTAAAACGAGGATGTGGAATGAATTCGCCTGTGAAATTTGGGCTCCACTTAACAGTTTCACTTGCTCTTGCTCTTTCTGAGCGACTTGTCCTTGGGCCACTGTAGAAACCAATAGCAGAATAATCTGCCCGGGTCCCTTCCTTGTAGATTTACAGCAAAATCAGAGTAAGAATCAACTGAGGTCACACATACAACCTCAGCTCAAGGAGAAAGCCTTGGGCTCCTTCAGAACATCTCAGACTGGAAACATGTTTCTCAAGTACAATTTTCATTTAACTTCTGTTGCCCCACTTTTCTTGCATATCCCCTTTTTTATTTGTATTTTAGAAGGTTTTCTTCTGTATATAAAAAAAGACCTTTGGATTAGTACTAAACTGACTGAAATTATATTTCCAACTATCTTTAATGAACTGTAGATATTGGGGTGACGTCTTAATATTTTAGGAGCCGTGCTCATCTTTAGTATACAAGTGAGCAACAGATGAAAAGCAATCAAGACAAAGTCCACGTGGAAGGGTATTGGTCATAAAATCTACTAGGCAGAAGCCAAACATGGTGGCCCGTGCCTAGCCTAGAACTCAAGGAGGCTGAGGCAGGAAGACTGAAAGTTCAAGTTCAGCCAGTGCAATTTAGCAACCTCACAAGGCCTCAAAACAGAAGTAAATAAATAAATCGGCTAAGAGCATAGCCCAGTGTGAAGGCCTTGGTTTCAATCTCCATTACTGCAATAGTACACCTAATATAATTAATATAATTAATATCTGGTGATATTATGTACTATATAATATGTATTTGGCAGAAGAGTGATACACTGGAAATTCTTTCATGTCTAAATACTGTTTCTCTTTGGCTTTCTTAATATAATCCGTCATTTTGACTGAATCTCGAGCTCAAGTTTAAGTAGGGTATTTAGTACTGAAACAAATTTTTAAGATTATTAAAGATTCTGATTTCTTCTGCAAACAAAATTGGAGAACTGAGCAATACGGTGCCAGTGAAAACAAGTGTGGCACCACGTCTGTGCGCGTGCCCACCACATTCCCCGAGCCAGGGCTGCGCAGAGGTGCCCAGGTCGAGCCCGCGTGTGTGCGGTGCCGCTGTGCCACCGTCAGCCCGGAGAAGGTCGATGACCTCGGGCTCACGCAGGACCCGGTCACGAGGCTACGTTGCAAACTACTGCCCGCCCGGCCGAGCCTTGATTTCCCCCGCGATCCTCCCACGCTCCGAAGTGCACGGTCGGCTCTAAATGAGGTCAGACCCTAACCGTCTCGCTTGTAGATTCGCTCCGACTGCGAAGCGAACCAGAAAATCACCTACCGCATCTCCGGAGCGGGGATTGATCGGCCACCTTACGGCGTGTTCACCATTAATCCCCGGACTGGGGAGATTAACATCACTTCGGTGGTGGACAGAGAGATCACTCCGCTCTTCTTGGTAAGTCACAGCGTGCGTTTTGATTTATTCATACTATTTTTCTTCCCTTAAAAAAAATTCAGGACTGTGGCTTCCTGTTGATAAAGCACAGTGGAAGGGAACAAATAAAGGGCGTGAGAGGATAAGAAAAGGGTGAAACTAACTTTATTTTTCAGGATTTTCTCACGGGTTGCAGCTACACGTGACCAAATGGCTCGATCATATCTCCCTTAAAGAGAAATAATACAGTAGGAACGCAAGGGGAAAATCACTTCTTTGCCTGTTTCTTCACGCGTTTTCAAACACGTTACCGAATTCCCTTTGGTGGAGAATGACAATTCTTTTCTGGCTTTGCACAGATCTACTGCCGCGCCCTGAATTCACGGGGTGAAGACCTTGAGAGCCCCCTAGAGCTCCGAGTCAAAGTCATGGACATCAACGACAACCCCCCCGTCTTCACGCAGAGCGTGTACACGGCCCGCATCGAGGAGAACAGCGACGCCAGTAAGCCGCGGGCCCGCCCGCTCCTCCGCCGCGACCGCGGATTCCTGTGGCCGGAAGTGTCACAAGACTCAAACAGTGGCCATTCAAAGATGGGAGGGAAAAAGCAAACTTGCACTTTGAAAGAGCCTCCTGAATGTTAACTTTGGGTGGAAACGTGTCTAAAATGCTGAATATCCCCTTAGGTGTAGAAGTTTCATGCTTGTGATTCAGCAGGTGCTTGGTATCAGAGACCACAGGGCTTGTGCTTAGCTGAATACAAAGGAGTACGCGGAGGAAGAAACTGACTGTCCAAAGCGGCTCTGTCCTGGTCTGTGCCCCGAGCCTGCGGCCCAGCCCCGCGGGGAGGGGGAGGGGTGCCTCTACGGTTGTACCATCAGATCCTTCACACAGAGCGACCGACAGTCTCCACTCTCCACACAGGCAGTGACATTCTGTGCTCTCAGGCATTTCTTTCTTCCCACCCCGTTCCAATTCCAATTCCCTCCCATTTTCTCCTATTAATTATTTCGAAACTCCTTTCCCTCTTGTTTTTTGTTTTTCTGATGCTGCTTTTCTCTCCCCTCACTCCATGCCTTCTATGTCTGTGCCCTGTAGTCCTCTAATACCCTTCTCCTTTCAAATCTCTGGCTGCCAACATACCTCTAAGAATGGGGGAGGCCGTCATGAGAAAAAGTTTTAGAAGAAAGGCAAGTGGATATGGCATGTGCTATGGATGGACACAGAGAGTCAGAGAGGAGACTCCAAAGACTCCCTCATCTCCCTGCTAATGTGTTTTAGGACAGCCTTGATGAAAGAAGATGAAACCCATAGTCGGGTTTCCTCTCTGCTGATTAGCACATTAGTAATGTGTTCTCAAGCGAGAACAGTTTCTGAAGAAAAGGCTACAGAGCCGGGGTTCATCTTCACAAACCGTGCAGTGCTTCAGTCTGGGTTCTTTCTATTTAAGGAAGTTCTGAGTTTTATTCTGCGGCCTGACCAGGAAGCAGAAGAACATCAGTAACATATCAACTCGGGAAAAGTCTGTCTCTGGACTGAGGTCCTCGGGATTGACCAAAATACCTGCTTTTTGTCTCTATTAGTAATTAAGAACTGCTTAGATTCCTATGATCGAATCTTCTCTTCAATAATTACATAATTCTGAATGCTTGATAAAATGCTATTACCCTACAGTGCAAGCATAGCAATTATGTAGGTCTAAACAAATGACAGCTAAGTAGATCAATAAATAGTCATGATGTTGTCTTTAAATGAGCTATAATCTTTCTTAATTAAGCATTTTAAAGTAATTTTACAAAACCAAGGCCAGAACAAAAAAAAAAAAACACCATTCCTTTAGCTTTAAGATAGTCTACTAATCTAATCAAATATTAAAGACAACTGTGTTTTGTTACTAATTTTCCTTTAATCATTTAAGGACTACAGATATTTTATGGATAGAAAGAGATTCATAGAACCAATCCACTGTTACTTTTGTAACTATATGATGAATGTGTAAGTGATAGTAATAGGCTCTTAGAAAATGAACAGAGGGCCAAGGATGTAACTCAGTGCCAGCACACCTGCCCGATGAGTGCAAGGTCCTGAGTTCAATTCTGAGTACCAAAGAAAAGAAAACTGAAACAGATGATTCAAGAGAAAGTGAACCACTGTCTCCATATGCCTAAAGATTTGCATTAATCCTAGTGGTGCTAACTCTTCTCCACCCTGTCTTCGTTTCTAGATGCCCTGGTGGTAAAGTTGAGTGCCACTGATGCAGATGAAGACAACCACCTGAATTCTAAAATCGCTTACAAGATCGTCTCTCAAGAGCCAGCAGGTGCACCGATGTTCATGGTGAACAGGTACACTGGAGAAGTCCGCACAATGTCCAGTTTCCTCGACAGAGAGGTAAATGAATGCCATGAAATAAAGAATTCAGGTTTGAAAACCAAAGAGGAAGTAGGCCAAAGTAAAAGAAAATTAAAGATCAATTATCTAGATTTCATTAGACACGTACGTAAAAGTAAAGACAAGTAATGGCACTGGTATGTGTTGAGTCTGTTCAAGACAAGTCTTACAATTCCTTTTCATCTTAATTAAGCAACACAGTACGTACAACCTACTTGTGAGGGGCTCAGATCGGGACGGAGCCGCTGACGGGCTGTCCTCCGAGTGTGACTGCAGAATCAAGGTTTTAGACGTCAACGATAATTTCCCTGTTTTGGAAAAAACTTCAGTAAGTTGTTACTCTTGTGATCCTTTTTCTGCAAGTGTAGAAACACAGGTTGCTTTCCTGCTAGTTTGCGAGCCTGGTTCTGTTATGTATGTGGATGGCTCAGCTTTGCTGTGTAGATCTTGGAAATAAACATATCTATTATCTGTGACTCACTATTCCAAGCAAACTTTTTCTCTCTCCTCTCTCCACGCCTTCTACCTCTTTTCTCTGTAGTCCTCTAATATCCCTTCCCCTTTCAAATCGCCGCCTGCCAACAGACCTCTAAGTATCTGATGGGGGTATTGGAAAAAGTAAATTTTAGAAGAAAGGTCGATGGATATGCCATATAATGTGGAAGGACACAGAGCTATCTCTTCCATATAATTCACTCTCAGAAATGTGGGAATGTGTTGGTGTACCCTGGGAATAACATGACAATACAGGTACATTTTCACTTGCCTCGTGATTGACTGAATTAATCCTACAGAAAGCCACAGAGTCTCCACTTTCATTTTACCTTTCTGTGTAAAGAAGTATAAAGTCCTGGGCCGGAGGGTTGGCTCAGTGGTTCCGGTGCCTGCCTCGCAAGCGCAAGGTCCTGAGTTCGATCCCCGGTAACCACATAGAATGCTGGGCGTGGAGACACGCCCACCAACAATCAACACCGCATATCACAATGCCGGAAGTGGTGGCTCACGCCTGTAATCCCAGCACCCGGGAGGCAGAGACAGGAGGATTGCTGAGTTCTCGGCGGCTTGCCTGGGCACCATAGTGAGCTCAGGGCCAGCCTGAACTACAACGCGAGACCCTGTCTCAAAAAGCAAAAAAAAAAAAAAAGTATAAAGTCCAAACCAGTAGGGCCCAAGCTGGACTGTTGCTCATTTTGATAAAAATATATTTTAGTGATCATTCCTTCTCATGATGTCTGTGGCTTCTTTTTGCTGCAACAGCAGAAATGAGAAGCTGTGACTACACTGTTCTGGGCCCTAAAGCCTAATGTATCAATTATCTGACCCTTTTCACAAAAGAAATCTGATCCTTTACCTCAAAGAAGACTGAAGGAAAAAATCAGAATTAAATCATGTCATATACTGGCACAATTTCTCAATGTCAAGTGGGATCATGATGTGTATATAAAACATATCAATAAAATCAATCAGTCTTAGGATCATTTATTTCTTGGGGTTTTTTGTTTGTTTGTTTGTCTGTTTCTGAAACAGGGTCTCACTTTGCAGTTCAGGCTGGCCCTGAGTTCACTATGTAGCCCAGGCAAACCTCGAACTCAGCAATCCTCCTGCCTCTGCCTCGCAAGTGCTGGGATTACAGGAGTGAGCCACCACTCCTGGCACTGTGGTGTGTGGTACTGATTGCTGGTGGGCATGAGTCACCACACTCAGTATTGTTGTATGTGGTTACTGGGGATCAAACTCAGGACCTTGAGCTTCCTAAACAAAACCCAAAACTACTGAGCTAAATCTCCAGCCCAAGGATCATTTAGTTCTTATATTTCTCATTGGAAGTATGGCATTAATAATAGGATAAAATCATTGATCGAGGGATTACCCACCTTTCTGGATTCCCCCTTCTGTGTCTCTTAGGCAAAAGCTTTTGTCTTAATAAAATTTTCCTACTCTTAAAAAAAAATCATGATTCAGTTTGTTGGTAGCACTTTATGAGATAATTATGTGTTAGTAACTCCTTTTGAAAATTCATTATCAAATTGACCTCTTTTAGTACACAGCAAGTATCAAAGAGAACTGTCTGAGTTCTGAACTGATACGATTACGAGCCATTGACCTTGATGAAGAAGGTACTGATAACTGGCTGGCGAAATATGTGATCCTCTCTGGAAATGAAGGAAACTGGTTTGATATTCAAACAGACCCACAAACCAATGAAGGCATTCTGAAGGTCATCAAGGTACAGTATACAGTTTACAATCATTTCTTCCAAAGAAGTTATAAATGACTCTTCAGGACAAACTCTCCCTCCAAAAGAATCCTCTGTTACCCTGAAGACCTCTTATCTAACAAGTATCCCATGTAGGCTGCTGTGTCCAGCTGAGCCTTAAAGCCTGGCCAAACAACCAAACTAAACTAAAAGTGAAAGGCAATTTTGTTCTCCTAGTGCTCAATATCTAGTTGAGAAGATAAGGCAAGCGCCCCCAAATTAGATAATGCACTTGCATGAGCCATGTTATAAATAGTGCTATAGATATTACATTACAAAATATAATTTCTGAATGGGTATAACAGAAAATAATTAATGCTGTTAAAGAAAGGAAGTCTCTCTGAGCTAGATTTGCCTGAAAAGTTTTTCTTCAGGCAGTGAGGCTTAAGCAAGACCTTATGTCTGAGGCTCCTCCTACAGGGCAGGAAAGACTAAGCACGGAGTGAGGACACAAGTATCTCCAGGGCCCGGCGAGGAGTCAGGCAGGAAAAACAGTGAGCAGCCCGGCCAGAGCTACTCCACCGAGAGCTCTGAGGGCTGAACTGCAGCGCCGGACTCTGCACTGCAGGTTCGTGTCACTAACCCCACTTTATTCTTTTACTGTGCAGACAACAGTAAAATCTAAGAACCTACAAATGTAAAGCCACAAGTCAGTAAGATTCAAAGCAACATTGACATAATGAGGAATTTGCTACTAATAATATAAATGACACCTACAAAGAGTGAAATATATAGGCAGATAGCACATGTTTATTTGGTGCACAGTAGTCTACTCTGTTACTACTTTATACTACATTTTAACTAACTGTGAAATATTTTTTAAAGAGTATACAAAGAAGCCACTTGAAAACACGGAACAATAATGATGTTATTAAATTTCCCTGGGGGCACAAATATTTTGATGTCTGGCACTGGCAAATGTGTTGCAAGTGGCACTTCCAGAATACTGCTAGACACCCTGGGCAGTGCTCCTTTTCATACAATGATGCTTTCATCTGTGACTTTCCATCTGGCGGCATCATTCCCTCTGGATCAAAAGAGTCTATTCATCTTGTCTCCAGGATCTTAGTTCAAAAGTGACTTCTCTCAGGGAGTGGTATTTACTTAGTTGATTAAGCTCTAAAAAAAAGACTCATCCGGGCCGGAGGGTTAGCTCAGTGGTTCCGGCGCCTGCCTCGCAAGCGCAAGGTCCTGAGTTCGATCCCCGGTGACCACATATAATGCTGGGTGTGGAGACACGCCCACCAACAATCAACACCACATACCACAATGCCGGGCGTGGTGGCTCATGCCTGTAATCCCAGCACTCGGGAGGCAGAGACAGGAAGATTGCTGAGTTCGCGGCAGCTTGCCTGGGCACCATAGTGAGCTCAGGGCCAGCCTGAACTACAAAGCGAGACCCTGTCTCAAAAGAAAAAAAAAAAGACTCATCCTCTTGACCCAATGCAGTTATAGTGCAGGGATGGCTACAGTAATCATGAATTCTTTACAAATTTTTACAGACTTTACAAAGTAATTGCATGTTTAATGGTATCACATATATTGGACCCTTTATTCTGTGCTAATACCATCCAGAGAGTATCAGATATGAATTCTGAAAAGGAAATCTGGGTCCTATTTAGTTTAATGAATATTCAATAGTTGTGAACATTTTTATCATACTCTAAATTTATTTATTTTCCAGAAAGTCTTGAAAAGAAACATCATTCCATTTTAGAGTTCTTATGTAAGAAACTTAAAACTTCCAAATGTGATTGCAACTTAAAGTTGTGGGTTTACATGACCTATATACCTGATTATACCAAGGAAATGAAAGTATATAACTAAAATACCTAATCCAGTGATAACTAAAACTTTTTCAACATCTAACTTGCATTGCTCTTGTACTTTATTCTAGTATGTGCCTTGCTTACCATTCCTTTATTTCATCAAATAATTCTTCACTGATTCAGTTTTTCACTTTCCATTATTTTAGACGTTGGATTATGAAAAAATGCCTAATGTTCACCTTAGTGTCGGAGTTAAAAACCAAGCTGAATTTCACCACTCGGTTGCTTCCCAGTTCCGGATGCACTCAACCCCTGTGAGAATTCAGATTATTAATGTAAGAGAAGGACCCACTTTTCATCCAAGTTCCAAGACTTTCAGTGTCCGAGAAGGAATAACAGGACACTCCTTATTGACCCATGTGCTTGGCAAGTACACCGCCGTAGATTTAGATACAGGAAGTCCTGCAACAAACGTCAGGTACCGCCCATACGTGTTCACATTAGTGTGACGTGGTCCAGGCCAATGCTAACACACGTTGTTTGTACTAGTTCATGTTGGTTGTAATACTTTCAGGATTTTGTTTTATTCTTCTTGTTTCAGGAGACTACTATAAAATATGAAATTTTCTTAAAATTTTAACAGTGTTTTAGAGGGCATAGAGGCTGTATTAGTTATCAGAATAATTGTGTTCAAGGAACAATTATAAGATCAAAGAGCCTAAGTAACTCCAAGAGTCCCTTTGATCTTTGGGGGTGAGTTGTACTACCCTGGGCTAGGGCTAACTGCCCCATAGTGGATAAAACAACACACCGTAAAAAGTGAGTCACTGCTTGTTTCCTTAAAACTTGAGGGTATTTATGACTTAGAGACTAATTTTGACCCTCTGCATAATGTAAGCAGAAAAACCAATGGAAGAAGTTAAGTTACAGGTGTATCAGAAATTTGATAAGATAAAGAATCAAAACAAGAGAAATATAAAGGCAAGTATAAAGAATACTGGATACATAGACTTTACAAGAACTGGAACTATTGAAATATTCTATTAATAATTTACAGGAAACAGATCTCTGTATTTCCTGGCTCTGTTTCCATTCCTTTCTTCCAATATTTTTTGAAATGAAGAAAGTCTATTGACTTATAAATTATTTTGATGTTACCTGTTTAAGTAATTTAATCAGCTAACAAGTTGACAGGCTCTAGAAAAATTACGATTTCTGGAAGCATAGAGAGAAAGGAAAAAAGAACCAGATAAATGAACTGAAAATTGGAAATAGAGCCTGGTACCAAGAACCAAAAGTTCCAATTAAGTCAAACAGCTCAATCAACAAATCCCAGACAGAGAAATCATCAAAAGAGCCAAGCCCCTGAGTAGATCAACAGTGAGATACTCAGAACACAACATGGCCTCCATTCTGCAGCAAACTCAGTCAGGACACCATGTACAAAACTGAGAAGACAATATTTGTTTTGATAATAAAGTTTTTTTGATATTGCTGTGATACAATGAATAGATCTGAAATAAAGTCATACAATTTATTAATTATACTAAGAACTATAAGAGCATGATTAATGAACTCTCAAAACTGCTATAAACTTATGCGTTTAATATGAGATTTCCATTGATATGTATATTTTATTGATTTTTGTCCATTTTTGTTAGTATGTATTGCTTATACAGACTAATAGGTTTTATTTTGGCAGATCTGTACACACATATAGCATATATTAACCATCTTCCCTATAACCTCATAAATCAAAAGAATCATTACTATCAAATGCACAAACACAATATACGTATGTTAACCACATTGTAGCTTTTGTGTGATTTAAAAAGTACTAATTTTCCTTCGAGTATAATTACAAATTTATTTATTCCAAACAGGTATATCATAGGGCATGATGCAGGCAACTGGTTAAAAGTTGATTCAAGGACTGGTGAGATACAATTTTCTAGAGAATTTGATAAGAAATCAAAGTACATTATCAATGGGATTTACACAGCAGAGATCCTGGCTATAGATGGTAAGAAAAAGTCTAAGAAAATTTGTACTATTATATTTTAAGTATTACACATATTACTATTCTCATTTTGCTAACTGAATAATACATAATATATCATTTTAGTGATATAGACACAACTTAAGGAAAATGCTAAGTACCTTAGGTCAAGAACTAAATTTGGTTACACATATAATTTACACTTAAGCTATAATTTATTTCACTTGCTTCCCAAAGAGAATGCTACCTGGCTTACATCATAAAGCATAAGAATTGAAGACAAAATTTAGTTTCTGTTTATGACCTCATCTCTTGAGTACAGATACTGCCACTTGTAAAGTATGTTAGGAATGTTTGCCTGAAATAAGAGCTAGGAGTTGTGTGCTGAGCTCACTGTGGGGCCACCTGGCAAGAGACCCTGTCCCCATGAGTACAGTTACTTTAGCGCCACCTAGACCGAACCATGATAAGAAACCTGTGTGAGTGTCGCTGAGTAGACACATCATTCATAATAAGATGCTGTGACCAAAGGTGCAGGGCTATTCCAAATATAAGATCTGAAATAAAAGTCATTGGTTCGCATGCACTGAGTGAATTGGAATTGAGTCAGTTCTCACATGGGAAAATCTATTACTTAGTCCTCTTGGTAAATAGAAGCAAGAATTTGTTTATTTATCAGTAGTTAATGATTTTCTAGCACAGTACCTAGGAAACCTAGGAAACTAGCTGCTATAGACCAAAACAGAGAAAGGTCAGTAACCATGTGGAAGGTGAAACAGAGATATGCCTCCCAAATACATGCCAAATATAAAATAAATACTGTAGGTTTGCAGTGTTTATATTGGACCTTTACTGTAACCAAACAGAAAAATGAGCAGCGTAAGATTAAAAGAGAAATCGTGACAGACCCAGGTCGTTTGTCCACGTTTCCCATCCTTACCCGAAGCATCTTACTTCTAACACCCGGGTCACTTATGTCAATATATTGTCTTATACACTGTCAATTCTACTGTCTATGCTCCACAAAGCCTGTTTCTAACATGAATGCTAGCCGTGTTAGATGTTAATCACGTCTTACATTTGCCTATTGACAATGGGTGAGATGCTTCCACAAGTTAATTAAGAGAGGGAAAATGCTACCAGGAGAAAACTGAAAACAAAGCTGCCCACTGTTCACCTGTGCAGTGCACCTGCACTGGCACCGAGCTACCCAGGCAGCTGCTGGAAGCAGGGTGTGTCGCCATGAAGGGAAAAGGCGGAGGAACGGGGGTAACACACTGCACTTAAGAGCAAGGACTGCGCTTCATTCGCCACGTCCTGAGGCCAAAAGAGAATAATGAATGAAACTATGGAATAATGAATGAAACAACCTATGGAATAATGTGACATTTCTCTGAGAGACTAAGAGAATAACACATGAGCCTAGAAAGTCCAGTACTGAAGAGGGTATAAGAACAGGCTGTCCCTAGTCGCACAGGATACGGACAGACCTTTTAGTTTACTGTCAGTTGATGAACTCAGTGACACTACTACTTGGGCACCAGAAGAAATCTTTAACAGAATTTAGTTAATTTTTCAGAGTGTCATGGAGATGCTAAAGATTTGGTTTACAAGTGAGAAAACTCAACTTCTTTTCAGGATTTTAAGAAAAGTCTTTACTCACTATCACACTCGTAAACATACAGTGGAAATGGGCACAAGGCCCAGAATCCTGATCCCTTATCCTCTGCCTTTTCTAATAAATTATACTGATCAAAAATTTGCCTCAAATAGGTTAGAGAAGAAAAATCTAATAGATGTACGTTTGTTTTTCCAAACTGCTATCTTGGAAAGAAATCATGTGGAATTAAAATCAACAAAAACAGAAAAATCTTCATAAATAGTTGCTCAGTTCGGTTATAGCTCTGCAGCGAGCACAGGCTGGATGAGCATCCTGAACGGAGGGCTCTGTGCTGGGCTGGGCTGTGATCTACCGGGACCAGTGAGGGTCAAAAGCAGGGAGCCTTCTCTGAGGAAGGGCCTTTAATTTTCCATCCTAAGATACACAGGAGTTAGCAGGAAGACAAAACTAAAAAGTTGAATGAAGACGAGAGACATTTTAGGAAGAGCGACCAGAATGTACGAGAATACTGAGGTAAAGAGAAACCTGTTCGAAAAAGCACACAAGAAGCCAGCGCGACTGGTTCGAAGACGCGAGTGACCGCAGCTCACCCACCGCCAGCGGGTCACGCTCTGGCGAACGCTGCTCCATCACCACGGGCCAGGGAAGGGATCTGTCCTGACCCAGTCGCCTCCACTTTCCTTTTCAGACAGCGCTGCAAAGACCGCTACGGGAACCATATGTATTGAGGTTCCTGACGCCAACGATTACTGTCCAGTCGTCTATTCAGAAAGAAATATCATCTGCACTGATTCCCCATCCGTCCTGATCTACGTCAGGGACTCTTCCTACGGGGCCCCCTTTACCTTCTGCGTTGTGGACCAGCCGTCAGACCCGGCTCCCATGTGGGATATCAGACCCATAAACGGTAAGCAGAATTCACATTTCTTCGTGCTTTATATCCAAAGGCCACGAAATCTCCAAATAACCGGCTAAGTCACTTAATGATACTTTCTGTCTCTTTTTTCAAGTTTTCTCACATTCGTGTTAAACGAAAAAAGCGCCAGGATTAAGCTCAATGGCAGTCGTCCTTATCTTGCAAGAGCAAGGTCATGAGCTTGACCCTGTTACCTCAGCAGGAAAAAAAAAAAAAAGTAAAAAGAACAAGAGCTGGGGCTTCAGCTCAGGTGCCACACCTGCCTGGCAAGCTCAAAGTTCAGAGTTCAATCCCCAGTACTGGAAAAGAAAAATTCATGCATATTGGATACATGAGTATTGGGAAAAAAAATTTAGACAAGCAAAATCATAATGTTTGGACTACAGTCACAAATTATCTTATGCATATACATAGCTCATATAGATTGTCATATATATATGCTTAGTGTATCAGAGATGGAAACATAGATCAGTTATTTGCCATTTTGTTACCTAAATAATCAGGAAATAATATTTGATCAGTTGAAATAAACAACTCTAAATCACCACGTCACAATTCCCTTGAATAATTTCAGGCAAGTCACATACACATCTCTCAAATTCAGATATCACATAAATACATTTACACATATGCTACTTACTTAGGAGCATATAAGATCAATGACATTTTTCCTATAAAGCTACTAGATCAGACTTATTTTTGGAGGTAAAATTTTAAATGCAAATTGTCCAATATTAGAATGGTTGTTCAAACTGCCTATGTTACATATTAGTAGGATTGCTATTACACAACCATTAAAATAACAAGTATGCAAAGTATTTACATACAAAGGAATGTATCAACCAAAAATGTAAAGTAAAACTAGTTTCTAAAGTAGGATGTGTAAGTGTGCTGACAATAGCTATGTAAAAATCAATGTCTGACACTGATTTTAAAAAAGAGAGAGGCAGTTTCCAGCAACCCCACATTTCATCTACCCAGGGTTCTTTCTCCTAAAATATTAAATATATAGTAGAAAATAGGATGCCATCAGAAGACCTGGGAGAGCTCCCCTCCCCTACATGCCCTGGGTTACAGGGAAGGACTGAGGTAAGGAGGTCAGGGGAGGAGACGCCTCCCACCTCTCTGAGGCCACCAGGCTTCATTCACAGAACTCAGATTGGAAAACCCTAAATGATACCAGGGGAAATGTGATCAATAAAGACTTGGCCTAAGGAGGAAATTAGGCAACTTGTGTTTACCATTAAACTTACTAGTTTTGTTTTTCAACAAAACCACTTTCATGTTTTCTAGAGCAGATCACATGAAAGCAATTCCACTAAAATCTACTTCTGCTTATAAAGCTAAATACACCATTCTACTTGATAATTACTTATTACTTTTTTCTTCATTCAGACCCTAATTATTCGGAGTAAAATTATAAGAAAAAAATCCTACATGGAAATTGGTAAGACCATTCAAATGGTATTCTAGATGTGCAAGTTAAAAAAATATATAACCACACAGAAAATGATATTCTGAGAGCTTGGCTCACTGCTGGTGTTGAAGAATGAAGTGACCTTCATCTAACATGCTACATTATTGTCTTATCTGATTCATGCTTTGTGCACAGGTTAGATCTTAGTAGAGTGGGCTTGTCATATAGTTAAAGATAATAAACCATAATAATAAAATGGTTGATCCATTGTTATTCATGACTTAAGCACCATGTAGAGTCATTTTTACACTCTCCATGAATTGATAAATTTCAAATATTTTAAGCGATATTTTCAATAAAATCCCAGCCAATGGTAGCCCAAAGAATTAGATGACTAGTTATTAGACTGATTTCAAATGAAAAGGCAACAATTTTAAGTGAGATAAATAGCAGTCCTAAGGAAGATACTTTGTAAACTGTAATCCTATATATAAAGCTTCCCGTATTTTCTTTCAGCTCAATATTTTTCAGCATCAGACAAAATGTACTCAGCGCATGTTACATATTGAGTACTATTATACTGGAAATAAACAGAATCCTTTTGTGCTCATAAAAGTCACAGCCTAGGGCCGGAGGGTTAGCTCAGTGGTTCTGGTGCCTGCCTCGCAAGCGCAAGGTCCTGAGTTCAATCCCCGGTAACCACATACAATGCTGGGCGTGGAGACTCACACCCACCAACAATCAATACCGCATACCACAGTGCCGGGCATGGTGGCTCACACCTGTAATCCCAGCACTCGGGAGGCAGAGGCAGGAGGATTGCTGAGTTCGCGGTAGCTTGCCTGGGCTACATAGTGAGCTCAGAGCCAGCCTGAACTACAAAGCGAGACCCTGTCTCAAAAAAAAAAAAAAAAAAAAAAAAAAAAAAAAAAAAAAAAAAAAAAAAAAAAAAAAAAAAAAAGAAGTCACAGCCTAACAGACCACAGTACTGAATAAATTTTAAAGGAAAATAAGAATAAGAGGGCAGGAAGCTCTATGATGAAGAGCACGTAAACTTCAGGCTCTAAGTCAGCCTTGAGTATTAAGAAGTGCTACCACCAAGGAATCTAAATTATTCTATTTTTTCTTTGCCTTTTCAGCTACTGCTGCCATCCTCATGACTGAGCAGGTTTTATCAGAGCAGCTTTACCAGGTTCCCATCCTCATAAAGGACAGCTATCACCGACAGTGCGAGCTGGCACAGATCGTGCAGTTAAATGCCTGCCACTGCGACAGCAACCACATGTGCTGGCAGTGGAGCACCACGGGCATCTACGACGGGGGTGTCAGCTCGGTGACTGATGACATGAATGGGTTTGTCACTGATCGCGGAGTTGAGGATTCAAATGTTGGGCTTGGACCAGCGGGCATCGGCATGATGGTTATGGGCCTCTTGTTACTGCTTCGTAAGTACTGAATTAAGTCATTCTTTTCAGTCGTCTGTCAACATAGGGCTCTCTAGGATGCTTTGATTAGGCTTACTTGGCTCTTTATTTTAGTTTCAATAGCAATTTATGTGTGCCTTCGGAAACAAATATACAACAGAACCCATTAGAGAAGTACCTGCTCTATAATGACACCTAATATCAAGGGCAAATGTGGGTTGAGAAGCATGGAAGTCACTAAATGAAAGATAGAAAAACAAAAAATTGATCCTGCAGTGAAAATTTCATCAAAATGCTTAAGAGTAAAAAGACAGAAACAATTATTTCAAAAGAAGGACATTGGGAAAAAATCTTTATGGAAGAAGTAGATTTTGAGCTGGGTGTGAGAGCTGAGACTTTTCTGAGAAGAATGAGGTACAGAGGAAAATCCCAAAAACAAGAGATGCGGGAAACAAACAGGGAAGGAGCAAAGGATGCGGCCTCAGTGGAGTGTGCAGCCCAACACCAAAACCAAGGAAAACAGCAAACAAGAAAGGGCACAACACAGGCAGCGAGAAACTGAAGGGACGGGGAGGCCAACATGCAGGCACAGTCTCAATACAGCCAACGTCGTGCGCTTCAGGCCACAGCCAAGGAAGACTCAGTAAGGACTGAGACTTGGAGCTCAGTGAGAACTGCTCGCAGTGATGTCACGGGAGGCAAATTTAGAAAAGGAAATTTACCCCGTAGCTCTCTGAACTAGGGCATAGTTACTCAAAGGAAACTCTCCTTACAGGAAGGAAAACTTTCAAAGAGATATTCTTTTTCCCCTGTATCTTTTGCAAAAATATGTACCTCCTCAAAAGAGAGGTATTTCACATATTTTAATTTGCCTCTGCAATTCTTAGATCTCATGGGGATCAAACAGAGGATTCTAAAATTTAAAAAGATTAAACTCATAAGGGGTGACGTGTTCATTTACGAGCACAAATTAAAATTTTATCACTTCAAAGTGCTAAAAGAAAAACTTTCAGGACAGCATTCTTTCTTAAAACAATGCATAGTTTGCAAGAATGTAGAGAAACTGTGAATGATGCTCAAAATGATGTTAGGGACATTTTCCCAGAACATGATTCTAGATTAAAGGAGGACAGGTGGCAGCTAACCTTTCAATCCATGGTTCTTGGCCCCACTGCCAGGGGGGCATCTCCTGGAAGCCTTTAAATGTATCCACACTTAAAAAGACCCATGAGCCTGGGCGTTTCTAAGCCTTCTTTCTGTTCGAGTGCTTTTCTAGAAAGTTCTCTGAAAATGTAAAATTTGACCTTCCATTGTTCATGGTGTAGACGGTAAGTAAACTTGCCAAATTGACTGTTTTGATGAAATGCGTAAGAGGCCTCATACAGTGCCTTTCATATTCTTGTCTGAGCCTTTAATTAACCCATTCAGTAAATACATGTTGTGCTAGGATATTATGAAAATATAAAAAGCAACTGAAGTAGACCCCAAGAGCTAAGCTGTATTCTAGAGCCTAATGAGGTTAGAAGAAGGGAATCTATCTCTAGGTCTTATAACTGAGTCTTCTTGCCAAGTCTCGTGAAAAGGTATGTTGGTGGTACGTTTAACTTACATCTGATATGCCGTGGCTGGTTATGTGTGTTTATAAATAGCTCGAAATCTAGATGTGCCAATATAGATATGTTCTATGTATGTATCAGTGCACTATGCGTGTACCTGGTCCTGTACACACCTGTGGAGGCATGCATTTATATTTTTATTGATGCTTGCATGCATACACATAGTCACATTCTCCATTTAGGATGGGATCAGCTCTTAGCAGATCCTTAGTACACTGAAGAGCTGCTAAACTGAAAATGCATTTAATAGACCTAACCTACCATCATCACTTGGCAATCTGGCACCCTAAAAGCAGAGGGTGACTGGGGGGTACAGCTCACTCCCACTGCCCTGCTTCAAAGGAGATATTGGGCAGCAATCACCACTAGCCAGGGAAAAGACCCAAATTCACGTTTCCAAGTAGTCTCTCCTGAAGGTACATCACTCTCACTGTAAAATCAAAAAGTTGTACGCTAGGGCCAGAGATTTAGCTCAGTGGTTCTACAGCCTGCCTTGTAAGCGCAAGGCCCTGAGTTCGATCCTAATAACCACATACAATGCCGGTCGTGGTGGCTCACGGCTGTAATCCCAGCACTCAGGAGGCAGAGACAGGAGGATTGCTGAGTTCCAGGCTTGCCTGGGCTACATAGTGAGCTCAGAGCTAGCCTGAACTACAAAGCGAGACCCTGTCTCAAAAAAAAAAAAAAAACTTGTACATTAAACCAGCAGGAGTCTTATACCATCTGCAGATACACAGAGACACTTGTATGTGCACACACATACACACACACACACACACACATACATACATATAAAATTCACATGCGTGTCTATGGGAGGCTAGAATCCAGAGCCGGCTTGGAATCCTACAAATGGCACCCAGCGGCTCAGAACTCTTGCATAGAGGGAAGACTGGAATTCCTCACCCGTCAGCAAGAGCTTGGGTCTTCGCGTTCCAGCTCCGAAGGCCTCTGTGCCCAGGCGGGGCTGTGTTTACGCCCACGGGTATGTGTCCTGGATCCTCCGGGGGTGGGGGGGGACTGACTCATACGCATCTGGCTTGAGCTACAGCGCGAGCAAAGATGGCTCCGGACCGGCTCGGGCGCTGCACGCTGACGCTCCCTTCTCACCCTCCCTGGGCAGTGTCGCCGCTCCTGCTGCTCCTGTGCTGCTGCACACGGCGCCGCCGACAGCCGGAAGGCCTGGGGACCAGGTTCGCTCCCGTGCCCGAGGGGGGCGAAGGAGTGATGCAGCCCTGGAGGATAGAAGGCGCCCATCCCGAGGACCGGGTGAGCGACTGTCGCTTCCGGGAGGCGTGGGTTTCCCACGGAAACGGGGCGTCCCGTGGCCGGGCCACACCCCTCAGAAGTGAAAGATTTCCGTGAAAACGTATTCAACGGGAAGCATGTATTTGAATTTTTTTTTTCTTTCCAGGATGTGTCACATATATGCGGACCCATGACAGCCTCTAATACCCAGGATCGTATTGATTCTTCTGGTCAGTCAACATCAAATTCTGTTTTTCTCTTTAAAATATGCAAAATTATCCCATCAGACCAACGTCTTATGCAAGTATCTTATTTAAAAAAAAAAAAAAAAAAGAGGGTCGGAGATTTAGCTCAGTGGTTCTAGCGCCTGCCTCGCAACCACAAGTGTGGTCCTGAGTTTGATCCCGTAACCACATAGAATGCTGGGCCTGGTGACTCACGCCCACCAGCCATCAATACCACAGACCACAGTGCTGGGCACAGTGGCTCACGCCTGTCATCCCAGCACACGGGAGGCAGAGACAGGAGGATTGCTGAGTTCAAGGCTTGCCTGGGCTCCGTAGTGAGCTCAGGGCCAGCCTGAACTACAAAGCAAGACGCTGTCTCAAAAACAAACAAAAAGAAGAATATCTGTCCAATGGACAGTTTAACCCCCATTTTGTAATGCTGCAAAACATGCACTAAATTAGTGTCGGGCACAGATTCAGTTTAGTGTAATGATAATAAATAGACTATAGAAAAGAGAAGCAGCAGCCAAGTCTGCTAACAGCCCGCAGAGCTCCCTCCGGGTCACGGCGCTGTTCGGCGGGCCGTGCTCGGTTCTCCTATCCCAGCGGGCCGCCCACCCGCAACCCACACCCGGTTCCGAGCACGCTCAGACCTCCGGGAGCCGACCCCTCGATCCCCCAGCCCGCCCTTCCCAGCAGCACTGACCCGCGGCTGCTGTCTCTGCAGAGATCTACACCAACACCTACGCGGGCGGAGGGACGGTGGAGGGCGGCGTGTCCGGAGTGGAGCTCAACACGGCCGTGGGCGCCGCCGAGGGGCCCGCGAGGAAGCGCAGCTCTGCGGCCGGCACCCTGCGGGAGTGCGCGGACGCCGGCCTGGGCGCCGCCTTCCTGGACAGCTACTTCTCCGAGGTACCGTGGCGCCGCCGGGGCCTTCGCGGCTGGGCCTGGGGCTGCCGGAGCTGTACGACAGGCAGCAGCGTCTTCTCGGCACGGCGCATGCGTCCTGTCGGCCGGCGCATGCGTCCTGTACCCGCCCCACTCGAAATTCAGCAAGTTTCTCTTCGCCTTAGGGTGCAGGAGCCAGATGGCAGCGGGACCTCAGATTCGCCCGCTGTCACACATTCTAATGCTGCAAAATGGAGGCGGGCAGCCCTGGCGATTCTCCACGTCCCCTTTCTGGCTTTCTGTCCCAGATGTCTTGACTCCTGCCACACGAAACTACATAGGCCCTTGGCATAAGTCTCTGAGTTGAGAGAAATTTACATTCCAATACACACTTTCATCCCACGTTGATCAGATAACCCTCCTGACATCAATATTCTGAACATCACTAAATATATTTTATTATGTCTAGATCATCTCAGAAACAAAGGACTTTAAAACCAAAAGATAAATATTATCTTTGATTCAAAAATCTGAAAATGTAGACATTATCATTTATTAACTTTCAAATAGAAATTCACATTTAGTCTTAAAATGCTATACTCCACTCATGCACATTTGTCTCCAAAACGTTCCAGTTATTTATTAATGCATTGAAGTCCTAGTATTTTTTTCTGTTCTTCCCATAAAATCTTTTTAAATCAGAAGTCTCTGAAGCATTGCTGTTATTCACTTTTGATTGTGATGAAAGAAAAGACACTTTACTAACTTCCTGTTTTTCTTCTGACTTTAGAAAGCGTACGCATATGCAGATGAAGACGAAGGCCGCCCAGCCAATGATTGCTTGCTCATCTACGACCATGAGGGAGTAGGGTCTCCCGTGGGCTCCATCGGTTGCTGCAGTTGGATTGTGGATGACTTAGATGAAAGCTACATGGAAACCTTGGATCCAAAATTTAGGACTCTTGCTGAAATCTGCTTAGACACGGAAATCGAGCCATTTCCTTCACAGCAGTCTTGTATACCCATCAGTACCGACCTCCCTCTGCTCGGCCCTAACTATTTTGTGAACGAATCCTCAGGAGCGACTCTTTCGGAGGCTGAATTCCAAGCAGAAATGGCAGCGGCCGAACCAGTCATTCACGGGGACATCATAGTGACAGAAACCTACACTGCTGCTGAGCCATGCGTTCAACCCACTACCATTGTGTTTGACCCGCAGCTCCCGCCCAATGTTGTAGTAACTGAGACGGTCATGGCACCTGTCTACGATGTCCAAGGGAGTATTTGCGTACCTGCTGAGTTAGCTAACACACACAATGTGTACTATGCTGAGAGAGTGCTGGCGAGCCCCGGGGTGCCTGACATGAACAGCACTGGCATGGCTGATGCTTGTATGGGACCTGTGGTGAGCGGTGGTATTTTGGTAGGGCCAGAAATTCAAGTGACGCAGATGGTGAGTCCAGACATCCACATAAGTCAAACCGTCAGTTCTACACCCCCAATGACACCTCGGCGTAGGGTAACACGATATAGTAACATACATTACTCCCATCAGTAAATGCTTCACACCCAGTGCTCTAGATACAAACCTGACACCCTAAAAATCACCGCCAATGTATCCATCAAAGACATATAATGCATGACATTAACATTTTAACAGGTGACATCCAAGTACTCTGAGTTTAATATCACTCTTTGATTAATTGGGGGTAAATAGGGCTAAGCACTTTAGGTAAACCTTTTTTAGCTTTTCTGATGTTAAATAATATGCAAAGAAAAAATTTTCTGTCCTTGGACAGTGTCAGATAAAGAGTACATCATTCGCTTTGCAAGTCCTATAGGTCTTGCCCCTGTAGAAACAATCATGTGAATTAGATGCCTTGTTCTTAAGAGTTGCACAAGAAGATTTATCACCATCCATCCACTGCCCATATTTGTCTTTAAAGAAATATTTCTACTAAAATTTCTTGATTAAAAAGGCAAATGCAATGTACATTTCTGAGAGGAAATATGAATTATATGTCTAAACAATCTATTTCATCACATGACTTTTCAAGACAGAAAAATATTAAGCAATAGAACATGCTTAATATAAAAAGATTGCCAACTAAAATTGGCTTGTGAAAAGGAAGTGTATGTAAATTTTTATTACATTATATTGATTAATATAATTAGCTATAAATTAATTTAGAATTGTAAAGAGTTATTATAATTCTACCTAAAAACAGGTCTGAGAGAAAGAATTAGCATTTTCCCTCCATTTACTAATGAATCAACAAAACAGAAACAGTTTAATCAGTTCTATTGACCTGAATCGTGAAGCTTTGAGTTGGCAAACATGTGGGCTCTAAAAGCACATCTGTAATCATTTTTATATTCAACAGTATTTACTTAGAATGCTACTGAATATCTTGTCTTGGCTCTGTGAACACCGAGGTAAAGAAAGGACATGGTTTGTGCCTTTATGGAGATTTTAATTCATTTTTAAACTCTAAACTCTGACACATAGCCTTGAAATTCCTAGCAAACTATGTAAGTTCATTACCAACTTATGTTTCTCTTTCTAATGAGTACTTTTATGCTAAATGAATGAAATGGAAACACATATACAGATTGCTTATTTTTAGTAGCTATTTAAAGCTGGTTTAAGAAAAGGAGATTCCGGAGCCGAGTTTTGCTCAATGGTTCCAACGCCTGCCTCGCAAAGGAACCAAAAAAGAAAGAAGAAATTGGGCCGGAGGGTTAGCTCAGTGGTTCCGGCGCCTGCCTTGCAAGCTCAAGGACCTGAGTTCGATCCCCAGTTACCACATATAATGCTGGGCGTGGTGGCTCACGCCTGTAATCCCAGCACTCGGGAAGCAGAGACGGGAGGATTGCTGAGTTCGCGGCGGCTTGCCTGGGCACCATAGTGAGCTCAGGGCCAGCCTGA
>PVIC010004563.1:0-61929 GCA_004025085.1 Thryonomys swinderianus
AAAAAAAAAAAAAAAAAAAAAAAAAAAAAAAAAAAAAATCCATCATTTAAGAGCCAGGGATTTAGCTCAGTGGTTCTGGCATCTGCCTCAAAAACATGAGTCTTCCACCCCCACAGCACAATACCTGGCACAGTGGCTCACACCTGTAATCTCAGAACTCAGGAGGCAGAGGCAGGAGGATTGCTGAGTTCAAGGCTTCCCTAGGCTACATAGTGAGCTCAGGGCCAGCCTGAACTACAAAGCAAAACCCTGTCTCAAAAAAATAAAAAAAAACCCCGTCATTTAAGAAGTTTATATGTGGATCAAATCTCTAACCTGCCATCCTGGTCTGTGCACCCTACCTTTGCTCTTCTTCGCTCTCCACCCCTCATTCCCACACTTGTGTCTCACATTTCTGGAGATTAGAATAAAATGGCATCTCCATGAAGCTTGTCCTCACCTGTGGCACACTGTAGTAGAGTTTGCCCTTCCTGTGAGCCTCATCTGTACCCAGCATGGACGTCTTTCAAAGCACAGTGTCTCTCTCCAGATTCAATTAGTTTCCACTTTATATTTAGTTTAGCTTTTTAATGTCTGAATCAGCCTTATTCTTACCATTGTGCTTTAGGTGTTCAACATTTCAAGGTTACAAGTGATAGAACTATAGCTTTAAATGTTTATTTTTATCTGAAAAAGTTTATTTCCACCAGGCGTGGTGGCTCACACCTGTAATCCCAGCACTTGGGAGGCAGAGGCAGGAGGGTTGCTGAGTTCCAGGTTTGCCTGGGCTACATAATGAGGTGAGGGCCAGCCTGAACTACAAAGCGAGACCCTGTCTCAAAAAAAAAAAAAAGTAAATTTCCTACTATTGCTTAATGTTGTACCTCTAAAAATATAAATATCTCTTAGGATTTGATACATACATGTAACATATTTTAGTCATATCTGTGCCCCTTAATGCCCTCCTTTACATCCTTGCTCACTTCTTACCTAATAATATCAGTTCTATTTTCCTGTTATCTTTTTTTAGATTCCATACGTTAGGGGAAACATGGTACTTGTCTTTCTAAATTTTGCTTAATATGTCTTCCAGTTAATCCATTTCCCTGAAAATATCAGAATTTCATTCTTCTTTATAGCTAATTGTCATTGTGTATTTTATTTATTTTTAATTTTTAAAAAGTACATATTTGTCATACATAATGATCACATTCACCATAGGGAATTTGTACCTGTAAATTCTTTTTTTTCCCTATTCCCCTCCATTGTCTGAAGCCTTTCTTCCCCTCCCCATTTACAAAAGCATCATTTCCATCTTTTTCCTTCCATCCTTTTTCTTTGTTTTCCTCCCCTCCTCACCTCTACCTTGTCCCTTCCCATTTGAACACATTCTTCCTTCTTTCCAGTATCTATCCTGCATTACAATCTTTATTTATTCTTGTACTTTCATACACCAGAGAAGCAATACAATATTTAAACTTTTGTGTCATTTATTTTGTTTAAGATTATATTCTTGAGATACATCCATTACCTAAAAGTTCCAGTTCACCCTTCTTTATGATAGGGTAGTACTCTGTTGTATATAAATATCACATTTTCTTTATCCATTCATTTGTTGATAGCCATATAGGCTATTTCCAAGATTTAGTTTTATAAATTGTGTTGCTGTAAACATGGGTGGACATATATCATTGTGGTATGATGCTTTTAACTCTTTTGACATGATGCATAAGCCTGGGATTTAGCTCAAGTGGTACCGCACCAACCTTGGATGCACGAGGGACTGAGTTTGACCCCCATTACTGCAAAACAAAACAAAACAAAAACAAAAATCAAACACCAAAATGAGATGATACATAGAAAGCAAACACCTGGGTCAAATGGAACCTCTAGTTTTAATTTTTTGAGGAATCTCCATACTGATTTCCATAATGGTTGTACCAATTTATTTTCCCACCAACAATAGAGAAAGCTCCTTTTCCCCCCGCAGGCTTGTTAGCATTTGTTATTGGTTGATTTTTTTGGTGATAGCCATTCTTTCTGGAGATAGAATCTCAGTGTTTAATTTGGATTTATAAAATGGCCAGTGATGCTGAACATTTACTCATATATTTATTTGCTGTTTATACTTCATCATCCTCAGCCTTAACTATTGACTAGCCATAGAGAATCATTAGATACCTAAGTAAAGAATGCCCCTAGGATGAAAGAGGGTGGTTCAAACAGAGTAAGGGAGCTCTCAAGACCCATGTGATACCCACATCTCACCAAACAAGAGTTATAAGTCTTCTTGCCACTAGTGGAAGTTTGATGTATGCTTTGGTTATCTATTAGTATGTTGCACATCCCACAAATCTTAGAAACTGGAGGTTCTGTACTTTGGACAGGGGTTGGCAGGAAAGATGGACAAATGTCCTTTCTTTGTGACATTACTGAGCCTGGGACATAGGTGATACCAACCAGTGTATTAGGTTCAGTATGTGTCTTTTCTACCTTGCAGTAAGAGTCATAAACTTGTGTACTGGCTTATATCCTGTCTAAAGGGCTGCTGTTGGGTTAATTTAAGCCTGCAGTGCAGAAGAACCATTTGGGTTGGCACTCTTTCAGAAGGTAGAGGGGGATGGGAGCCACCAGATGATACCTTGCCAAACTGCTGTTACTCCATTGTGTGTTCCTAACCACACTTTGGCTTCTCCACTCCTGCTAGTTTTGTTTCACTTTCTTACTTCCCATGAAGGTATGATTCAGTTCAACCATGTTCTGCCAGCTCTTTCCTTTTCTTATATTTGATTCATTTTAAAAAGAAATTATTGCAATTCCATGAAGACAAACACCTACTGTCTAATGTCTCAACGAAGCTAGTGGATCTTTCTTCTCTTTCTCTTTCCTTCCCTCCCTACCTCTCTATCCCTCTCTCTTCTCTTTTCTTTGTGGTACCATGGATCAAACTCAGGCCCTTGTGCTTCCAAGGTAGACATGGTACCACCTGAACTAAATCCCCGGTGCTCGCTCGCGCTCTCTCTCTCTGCTCTCCTCTCTTTTCTCTTTCTTTCTCTTTCTTTCTTTCTTTCTTTCTTTTCTTTCTTTCTTTCTTTCTTTCTTTCTTTCTTTCTTTCTTTCTTTCTTTCTTTCTTTCTTTCTTTCTTTCTTTCTTTCTTTCTTTCTTTCTTTCTTTCTTTCTCTCTCTCCCTCTCTCTCTTTCTTTCTTCCTTCCTTCCTTCCTTCCTTCCTTCCTTCCTTCCTGTCTGTCTGTCTGTCTTTCTTTCTGTCTGTCTTTCTTTTGTTTGGAAACAAGGTTTTTCTGTGTAATTCAGGCTGCCTTGAACTCACTATGTAATGCAGGCTGGCCTGAAACCCACAGTGATCCTCCTGGTTCCTCTTCTTGAGATTACAGGCATGTAACACACTCCCTTCTGCCTCCCTTTATCCTTCTGTCTCTCTGCCCACCATGGGCCCCTTCAGTGTACTTATGTGGGGCATATTCTGTTAAAGTTCAAAGAGTGGAAGCTCCCACACCTTTCTTTAAAAACAAAAAATTATTTTTTTATTGTTGAGTCAATTTCAGACTTGCTAAAACATTACCAAAATAGTGAAAATGATTCTGTATTCCCTTTACCCGATATCCCCAACCCTTACTTAATGGCTTGTCAGGCTCTTTTTACTCAGTAGGCTCAGAAGTCTCAGAAAGTCACTTCTACCCCACTGTTTTGGTGAAAGTAGCCACAACTCTATCTAGACCAGATTCTAGGGGAGGGGAAATTGCCTTCACTCCTGAATGGCAGTTTGGTGGGGTAGAGTCACTTTGGAAAATGTGATGGTAGATCTTTGGAAGCACCTCAATTCCCAGAACAGTCCTGTTCAGTGAAACAATCTAAGTAACAGCTGTTTCTAATTCTTATGAATATGCCCTAGTAACAACTGGTAAATGTAAAAGATCAAACATAATCTCTAGTCTTCTATCAGTATAGCTTAACTGTCTTTAAGGAATATCCTGTGAACTGGTTAGAAGTTCATAAAAGAAGGAACATTATGATTCTATCAAATTAAAGTGACTTCTACTTAGATATCTTAAATTATTAGAAATGAAGATCTTCTCATGTGGCCAGCAGGTTACTCACCCTTTGAGTATCATAGTAAACATCACTAGTCACTCTCTGACCCAAGCATTCTAGCCAGCTGCTTTGACTAGGTTTAAATTATTAGAGAAAATAAGCCCACAGGAAGAGTAACATTCCTTACTTAAAGCTGAACCCACTCTTTTTAGAGCCTGGAGACTTTTAGTGATTTGCCAAGGTCAGTGAGTTTGGACTAGGATAGAAGTATCCTGATTCCAAGCCAAGTGTATCTCCAAGATTCTGTAGAAATTCTCAAATACTCACCAAAAGAAAATAGCCTGTAAAAAAAAAAAAAAAACCTGAAATTCTTCCACACACACAAAACTAAGCTAACCAGTAGTACTCAGTTTTCTAGAAGACAGAGATAGAGTATGATAAAGCTAGATTCATATCTCCTTATTCACTCTAGGACTTGGTAAAGTTGCTTATCCTCCTTGGATTTTAGTGTTCTTCCTTCCTCTGAAGTCTAATAAAGGGAGAGCTTCCTTTCTGCATCCCTCTTTCTATAGCTCCTGGAACAGTGCTGAGCACATGGTGCATAGTACATGCTTAGTAAATGTATGTTAGATGAATGGAAATACTTCACATTAAATGTCTAGTTTCCTTGAGATCTTTCATTGCTATATAACTCTTTCCCCGGTACTGGGGATTGAACTCAGGCAGGACCTTGTGCTTGTGAGGCAGGTGCAATGCCACTGATCTAAACTTCCTGGCCCCTTGCTGTGTAACTCTTGTGAGTCCAGAGATTGTAAGACTTTATACATCTTTCTAGGTCAGGAACGTGATGTCTGGCAATATACTGACTTAAAATTAGTTGTGCCAAAGTTCAGTTAGCCTTTGAACCAGGTTTCTAAATTGGAAACTACCCAGTGACCTTACTCAGCTCTTTGTAATTGGAGGAAAGTGAAAGAGAGTGCATATTCAGTGGGCCTTTCTGGGCCATCAGGCCCTCAGCCAATGACCAACATGTTGAGAGAAGCCTCTTTTATCCCACAAATCAGATTGTGGGAAGGTGATAGGATACTTGATTTCTCCTTCTACACACTATTCTTGATATCTCAGGATGCTTTCATCAGTCTTTGTGGGATTTGGAAGGAAATGGAATGGTTTGGCATCTCTGGCTACTTGGCCTGAGATACAGAATTACAGCCTGGGTCTTTGGAAGCATTTATGGCTTCTTTCATCAGAAAGTCCTATTAGGCATTTGTGTTGCTCTGGGAAGCCTTTCCAGCATTTGATAAGTGTGCTCCCTCCTTTCTTTGCCAGGTGTCAGATGACAAAATGCCCTGCAAGGGCACTGCATCTCGCTACCAAAAGCTGCATTAGTTTAGGAATCTAGGTAGAATTTCGTCTGTTCTCTGAATTGTGTTTTATCTTCTGTAAAATTTGAATTGTAGAACTACAGTAAGGACTAAAGGAACATAACCTTATATAGCTATGACACCTCAGTAGGAAATGAGGAAAAGTTAGTGCTTCACCAATTGCCACATTTTTACTTTGGGGATGGGTGTGGGTGGGGAATAATAGGAACTCTTAGGAAAGGAGGGGAGGCCAGTTGCTAAGGATCACTGATCTATCTTAGGAGTTCCCACTGACCTAAGGCAAAGGGGACACCTCCAAAGTCATTTCTCACCATACTTGAAGCCATGTACCTGGAATCCTTCATTCTTATTATGTCCCCCTCTGTGTATTCTCTACCTAGTTCCTGCAGTAGTCCCGCATCTCACTTGAATAAAAGCCTGAGTCTTTTTGTAGTGACCAGCAAGGTCCAGTGTGAGCAGGCTACTGCTACCTCTCATTCCATCCACTGGGCCACTGCTCACTCCGCTGCATCTTTTCAGAGTGTCTGGGCCACTCAATGGGAACACTCCAGGGCCTCTGCAGTGTCTTCTGCCTCACTGCTGCTTACTCAGCTGTTACCTAGCCTGAGAGGCCTTCTAGCCCCCTTCCCCACTCTTGCCCCCTTGAATAGAATACATGGACTGACACCTTATGTCCTCCCTTGCCTAACATGCTGTGTTTCCTTCTTCACTGGCTACATTCTCTTCCACCAGAATAGCAGTTCCTTGAAGGCAGGGACTTTTACCTGTTGTGTTCACTACTGAAGTTTACGTATTTGTTGAACAGTTGAATGTCCTCCTCTCCTGGTGTCCTCTGGCTGCAGAGGATATCTTGTGTGGCTCTTCTCTTTCTGACCTTCCCTTGGGTTCTTTTTCCTCTTCATTTCTTCTATATAGAATTTACTAGTTACCACTCTGTGTCAGGCCTGCTGTGTATCTCTTATCACTTCACTGACCTGACAGTTTCATCTTGAGGAACTGGACCCTCTGAAAGAAGGTAATTTGCGCAAGGTCAGAGCCAATAAGCAGCAGAGTAGGTGTTCTGATAATGTGTCTGGCTTGAAAGCCTGTTCTCAGGACCAGTACTGTGTCACTGCTCCACTTCCAGGGTTGGTCCTTCCTGCTCTGATATTGTTGCCTTTCCCCTTCAGAGGTGGGTTAGGGCCACATTCGGTATACTCTGTACTTCTTGGGTCTTCTTCCTTCCTGGCCTCCTAGTTTATCTGGGTCCTCTGTAGACCCACAAAAGACCCAAGGAAAAGTTGGTTGTTGTGCAAAATACAATCTATAGCTGATCCTAACTCCTTGTTCAATCCACTTAACCTTCCTTCCTCCCTAGACATATCTTGACATATCCCAGACATTAATTTGAATCTCCTAATGCTCAAATGGAGTTTTTCACAGAAACCTTTGGAAAAGTGTCCTTAAGTCCCACATGAGCCTGCATTAATCTTCCTAAGGCATTAGTTGTCATCAGGGGTGCAAGAATCTTGTTGTTTTTGACTCAGCAAGTGGGTCTGGGTATTTATACCCTTTATTAGGTGAGGAGAAGTACAGACCTCTGGAGGCCACAAGGACCATCTTCTCTGACCATTCAAGTGAAAGATGGGGTCCTCTTGGGGTTCGTGGCTCTTGAAGAGAGCTCTGGCATCAGCTGTTTCAGTCATCTCAAGAACTTTCTTTTCCCTACCCCAGAGAGGTCATGGTGCATAGAACATGCTGGTCTTTGGGATGGCATGCATCTGTTCTTCTTACCTGTTTTGGAATTGGTTTGTGATATATAATTATTACATTAATCTTAGGGAAATAGTACATAGTCTTACTGACATCTTAATTGGGCTTCCCCTTCTCCTGTCCTCCCTTCTTCTTTTTCTTTACTTTTTGCAGTATCTTCTTGGCCTTCATTTCGCTTGGAGGCCATACTGAGCTTCTGTGTGATAACCAAGAAGAGCTACATGTACAACTTAAGGGTTTAAATATTTTCTTCTGGCCTCCTTAAAGGCTTTCTATTATTTTTAGAATAAATGACTAAAATTCCAAAAGCTTTGAGGCTCCTTATAGTTTGGGCCTGCTACCAGGTTTCAGTTCCTCAGCCTCACCAGGCAACCTGGCATGCTGTTGCCTGTATGATTTGGGAGATTCTTCATGCATCTCTGGCTCAGTGCAGGTAACCCTATGATTCTTCTGCATCTCAATCATGTGTCCCTTTGGTGATGTGTGTGGTGCTCCCCACCTCCCTGTCTGGTCAGGTTTTTGTCTTTCACAGTGCTATCTTGATTTCTTATTTCATAGTATTCTCAATTGGCTGATTCAAAATGTTCTCTGCCAATTGAAAGATCCATAATAGAGACTTTGGTCTAATTTGACTGACCATTGCATCTCCGATTGGCTTTTTGATAAATCAAATGAAGAACACTATAGAGATGGGTGCGAGACAGGACAGGGTAGGGGTGAAATGAACCTTTTCTAGTTGTTAAACCCTGGGCTTTTCAGAAAACACTGTACCATTTTCCCTCTCTCACCTTAGTGATATTTTGGTCTGAGGGAGGAGCAGTGTTCATTGTGTAGCATGGGGCTAGAACATGTCATAGCATGAGTTGTACATCTGAGTAATGTCATTTGGGGCCATTGTTGCCTCCACTGAGTTCACACCTCTTTCTCTGGTCTGTAAACATCATAACAACACTCAAAGAATTCTTTAAAAATTCCACTCATTGCCGGGCTTAATGGCTCAAGCCTGTAATCCCAGCACTCAGGAGGCAGAGGCAGGAGGATTGCTGAGTTCGAGGCTAACCTGGGCTACCTAGTGAGCTCAGGGTCAGCCTGAACTACAAAACGAGAACATGTCTCAAAAAAAAATAATAATTCCACTCATATCCATGCTCCCTGTCATCTGAAATGATGTTACTTCCTAATCATTTCTTCCCAACATGCACGTATCATGGTATATGTCTCACTGTTGTGTAGATACCATTGTATATTCTGTTGTCATCCCTGGCACACATATACATTACTATAAACAGCATTCCTGTAGGACCAGGTTTCAGTTTCAGTTTCAGCACAGCTGACAGCTGGGCCAGAAACTTTTTTGTTGTGGGAGTTTGTCCTATGTATTGCAGGACATTTGGCAGCATCCCTAGCCACTAGACGCTAATGCTGGTGGTATTACCTCCTTACCAAATGCCCCATAAGGACCAGCATCACACTCTTTTGAGAACCACTGCCACAGAGTCTGAATAATTAAAAATTTATGTGGATCATTGCTTGCAAGCCTTGTGAAGGAAAAGATGGCGGGCTTCCTGAACAGCTTCATCAGCAACTGGAAAACACATGGCTTTCTTTGGTGGGCTGCTGAGGGAGGTTTGAGAATTTAAAACTATAAAGAATTCCTTCCTGTGTTTCTAAGTCTCTGCAGACTTAAGACTAGAGAATCTAGCTATTTGCTATTAATTCCTATATAAAACCATCAGAACATAAAGAATGTGATGCTGGTAGTTTAAGTCTTTTAATGTTAGATAATTATTTTGTTAAATAATAAGTACTACCTAAATAAAAGCTAATATTTGCATAGCTGATACGTATGCTGGGCATGTTTATATATTAACTCATTTAGTCCTCAGAACAGCCCTCAGGGTTTGGTCCTGTTATCTGTGTTCTATGGATAAAGAAATCAAAGTGTAAAAAAGGCTACCTTGTTCATGGACACATAGCCAGGCCCCAGTGGCGCTGAGAGCTGGCAGCCTGACTTCAGAACCTGTGCTGTCAGCAATGACCCTTACCCTGAGCACCTACCCTAGTACTGTCCCTAGTACTTGGCTGCTGACTTGTAACTTCAGATTTTATAATAGTCCTTCAGCTAAGTGATATTATCCCAGACTTTACAGATGTGGAACTAGGAGTTTAGAGAAGTTATAATGTCTTGCCTATGGTTCCTCAGGTCTCTGGCCCAGAGCCTTCTATACTTCATGTTTCACATGGTCTCCCTTGTGTGAGTATAATATTTTTTTATAAGCTTGTCTTCCTTTTTCCCTTAAAACCACCATTCACTCATTCAACAGATACCAGTTAAATGCCTTCGGTCATTCAATGCCAATCACTAAACAAATGTTGCCATTTCCAAATAGACCTTATTTGATTGCGTTGAACATATTTTCTTATTTAATCCAGTCAGGAGCCTGGCAGAATCTCAGAGATTCGGAGATTGAGATTTAGAGATGAATTAACTTACCTAAGGTCTATTGAAATAATAATTAGCTGAGTCTTGACTTGAACCCAGGTCTAGTTCCAAATAGTATTCCTATTACACTCTTTTGCATTCTATTAGGGAATATTTTTAAAGTTCTTAAAAGTTAGCAGTAGCATACATCTTCAGCCGTGGTAAAGCAGAGGGACTCTGGGTAAGCTGTGTTCTTTCCGGTAGCTTTCAGGTGAATTCACAGAAGCTGATGAGAATGGTCTGTAGCAAGTGTACGGGGGACTTAATATCAACTTCAGCTGTCTTTAGGGGAAAGTGGGACTGCAGGCCTTAACTTGGCTGCTCTACTTAGCACTCGGGTGATGGGCTCCCTGCTGACTGCACTAAATGTTAAGGACCCGTGAGTCACATGAACACAGTCTGGTCACTAGCGGGCTATAGACTCCTAAAAATTGCCTCCGCAACTTGCTTCTTCTTGAAAACAGAGACAAAATTTGCTTTGGCCAAATACTTTATTCCAGTGGTGGTGAATCTTTTAGAGGATTCAGTAATAACAAACAGCCCACTACGGCATGCATGCTGTAGTTTCATGACTGCTTTATACAGAACACTCCATCTTGCCTTTTCAAATGCCTTGGCTTGCCTAGCACTCAGAGATACCAGAGTATGAAGAGACTGCTCTTCTTTGCAGATCCTGTTTCCTTAGCTGGCTGTTGGGTGCCCAGTGCCTGCTGAGTGGAGTAGCCTGGGTTGGTCAGACCTGGCTGCCCTGGGGAAATAGGTGTTTTTGAAATATTATATTGCTTCCAGATCAGTTTGTTCACAGTTCTTTTGAAAATTCCCCCTTTTTATGCTGTAATTCTACTTTCCCAAGTCTTGAAAACATGGCACACACATTCCCTTTTCATCTTGCATAGCTTTCTTTAGTTAGGCTGATATGAACAATAAGGAATAGATTTGGTAGGCAAGGGGAAAAAAAAAAGGACTGCTTTGGGTAAAAATCAGCTGAAGAAATTGGAAGGTAGAGGTGGGCTAGAGTAGGTCAGGATCAAGCAGGCACACGGGGACCATGGCGGGACCTCACTGGGGCAGCTGTGCTCTGCAGAGCACACCTTGTGCTGCAGGGTGTCGGTGTGGAGGACACCCAGGGAGGCAAGCATATGCCCCAGTGAATAATAGGGCAGCATTAGCTGTACCCACGGGCTCAGGTCCAGGTGATGTGGCTGTCACCACCACAGCTGCCTGTGTGGCACAGTGCCCACAGGCACTGAGGGCCATCCCCCCAATGGCCAGTGTGGTTAGCCACTTGGGAAACCTGAGAGGGACATCTTGACAACTGACAGCCTTTTCATTTTCAGAAGCCTCCCTTGGGTTTTCAAGGTAGTCACTCAGGAGGACCAACCACATTGGTACAGGTTGATACCTTTTTTAAACGTCTGTATTCTGGCTGGGCGTGGTGGCTCACGCCTGTAATCTCAGCACTCGGGAGGCAGAGACAGGAGGATTGCTGAGTTCGAAGTTTGCCTGGGCTACATAGTGAGCACAGAGCCAGCCTGAACTACAAAGCGAGACCCTGTCTCAAAAAAAAAAAGTCTATTCTACAAATATCAGAGTTGAGAAGCTCTAAAAATTAGGATATGACATAGGATGATTATAATTAGGCTGTTGACAAGGCAGCAAGGATTGGTGTCTGTACCGCTGGATGAGGACAACAGACAATGACAGAATGTGCGTACCAAGTCTGGAATGATCTATGGGCAGAATTACTGGTTTCTTCTCAACCCCTGCTTTGTTCAGCTCTGCTAACACCCAGGAGCTTCTGCTCCCTGAAACGTTCAGGTTCCTACTGAGAGAAATCTTGCTACTTCCTAAAAATTACTTTATTTATGTGGTACTGTGCATTTAAACCAGGGCCTTGTACATGTGAGGCAAATGCTCTTCCACTGAGCCAACCCTCAGTGCTTTAAATTTGTTTACTTTGAAATAAAGTTGAGCAAGCTGGTCTTGAATTTGTAATCTTCCTGCCACAGCCTTCCAAGGAGCTGGGATTACATGGCATTGTTCCTCCCTAAAAATGATTTTAAATTACAGAAGTATGTCTTCCTTGAGGAAGACTGGGGTGTAATCAGTGCAGAGCATTTGCCTAGCATGTGCAAAGGCCTAGGTTTGCTCTCTCTCTCTAGCACCACAGAGAGAAAGAAAAAGGCAGAAGGAGAAAGGCACAAAGATTTCTTTCCTCTAGAAAGTAAGGAATACCTATAAGTTTCCTACCAGAGATGGCATTTTTGCATATATATTTTATGGTGCAATTCTTTTTGAAATTCATCTAGTGCATTAGTTTCTGTCTAGGAGATGAATTTGCAGTCAGTATAATGATACATAAAAATTTTGTTGGGTGTTATGATCTTTTTATGTTCATATTAAATTTGTTAGGTCTATCCTCTGCTGCATCTTGGCCCTGGAGATTAGGTGTCTTCAGGAGTCAGTATCAGTTTTCACTGAGGCCTCCATTTCAGATGTCAGTCTCACACTTCTGACTTCATATGTTTTTAACCCCCAGTCTTACCTTTTAAAAATCTTAGTACAGAGCCAAAGATTTAGCTCAGTGGTTCTGGCGCCTACCTAGCAAGTGCAAGGTCCCTGGTTTGATCCCCAGTAACCACATACAGCAACACTGCATGGTGACTCACACCCACCAGCAATCAGTACCACACACCACAGCAGCCTATATCCCAGCACTCAGGAGGCAGAGGCAGGAGGATTGCTGAATTCAAGGCTTGTCTGGGCTACATACTGAGCTCAGGGCCAGCCTGAAGTACAAAGTGAGACCATGCCCCTCCCCCAAAAAAATCTTAGTACAGCGTAAAGTTCTACAGTATAGATAGCTTTTCTTTTAGACTTCTGTTAATTTAGTTTATAGAATAATAGCCACAATGTATTATCTGTTTATGTTTGTGCCAGCCACTGTGCTAATCTCTTTTGAGGAGTAGCTCTTACAATCTTAATCTTTATAGTAATCCTGAGAGGTTGGTGCTTTTGTCTCCCATTTTCAGCTGAGAAAACTGAGTCACACAGAAGTCAAAATTTACTTAGAGGGACTATACCAGGAATAGTAAGCGTAACCTCTGAGCCTAATGAGGCTGCAATAAGAGCTGGACCTTAGGGTTACGGGAATGAAAAGGACCCAGCTCCAGGCTCCAAGTAGCCTTGCTGGCAGGGTTCCATGGAAACAGACCCAGTGAGCAGATCCTGGCAGTGTTTGAGTCGCCTGCTTGTCTTCAGCTGTTGTAGCCCTGCCATGGCTCTTTGGGCAGGTGGGTCTCTTTTCCAGGAAATACTTTTTTTTTTTGCATTATTCAGTAAACTTTATTGGTACATTATATACACAGCTCACAATCACACACAACATTGGGGAATTTGTACCGATATGTGACACAGGTCAATTCTCATTTTTACCCACAACCCTGCCCACCCACCCTCTCCCCACCCCCTATATACATATCTTTTATTTTTTTCCAAATCACATTTATTCCTTCCCCTCATTACATTCCCACACCAAATTCCTTTTGGATATTCAGGAAATACTTTCTTACCAACCCTTATGGAAAGTCTTACCAACTTTCACTGGCAAGCGTGCTCCTGTGTTCTGTCAGGACTGTAGTCCTTTGGCTTTGATAAACCAGCAGTGCTCCCCTTCTTTTCCTTTCTGGCGGTGTTTGGTAGACTTTTTCCTCATTTGAGCAAAGTCATTTGCATATTCAGGTTTGGATCCTGATTGGAAAAGGTAGCATGTTCCTAGGGTTGCCCTGACCCTTTGTCTCACACACACATGCGCACGCACACACTCTCACTCATACACACATTCTTGTTCTGGGCATTATATCTGAGCTTTCTTAGGCACACTTGCTTAAAGATCTTAGGAACAGCTGGGCGTGGTGGCTCATGCCTGTAATCCCAGCACTCGGGAGGCAGAGACAGGATTGCTGAGTTCGAAGCTTGCCTAGGCTCCATAGTGAGCTCAGAGCCAGCCTGAACTACAAAGCGAGACCCTGTCTCAAAAAAAAAAAAAAAAAGATCTTAGGAACAGCTTAAAAAAGATTGTGGTATCTTTCAGTTACACTTTTCTTAGGCATAAAAATCTCCTTTAGGGTTCTGGGTTCTCTGAACTGTAGGGATCAGTGCTGAGGCTTTGTGTGCCAAGCAATCACTTTTCCACTGAGCTACCACCTCCGGCTCACAAACACTTCCCTAACTTGGAGGATTTTAGAGAGATAATATAAAGCTTGTTGAGAGTTGCTCTCAGTGGGTTAAGTAATGGATTTTTGCTTGTAACAGTATATGTAACAGTGGTCATTTATGAACAATCAGTGTTCCTCTTTCTCCTGAGCCTCCAAAAAAGCATGGATAACAATGAGCTGCCCAAGGATGTGGGAACAGTGTCTTGGCATATTCTGTGGCCACAAGGCCCGCTCTTCCTGCCCTATGTGAGCTCAGGACTCTGAGCTCCCTTTGCTTGCTTAACCCTCTCCCAGCATGATCTCCTTGGCTGACTATTCCCAATGGTATAGTGATGGCCTTGAGGCCGGAACTGTCCTAAGTGCTTTTCTGAAAAGTTCAGGATGTTGCAGTCTCATCTGAAGCGTTTTAGTGGATAGAAGCAGAGTGATTCCCTTCCTTAAGAACTTGAGGCTGATAGGTCTTCGTGCTTTGTTTTACAGTGCTTTGCAGTTGACAGCGGACAGCTAATCTCATATCTGCAGGTTGCTTTCAAGACAGCCTTTCAAAATACCTTTTCCAACAGAGGAGGAAATGGATGCAAAGCAAACTGTCCATTTGTTCCTTCCTTTGGTTTCTCCTTTGTGCCAGGCCTATTAAGTGTCCTGTGCTGAGCAGTGGATACAGAATGGTAAGCAGTGTTGGAACCTTTAGCATTTTTGTCCAGCTAGAATTAGGAGTTGAGGAGCTTAGATTGAATGTCAAAAGGCATTTCTGCATAAAATTCTTTCCTGCTTGAGGCATGGGAGATTGATGAGAGTGGGCCTTGGTAGAAGGGTTCTTGGCAACCTCCAGCCTCAGCCTTCTGGTGTGGTGGGCATAGGTCAGAAGGATGGCTGTATGGTGGTTAATATCATTGGGAGGCAGCACTCCTGCCTTACCTGGATTTTCGCCACAGCCCACCATCTGCGAGGAGTTGAACGTTGGTGATATCTTAAGGAAGTAAATACCTCTTTCCTTTGTTTCTTGATTGTACCTAAAAATTAGCTCAGTGTGTAAAATAGAACTATTTATAGGATCTACCAGCTATGTGTAATGGACTTGTGTAAAATGGAGCTGGCTATGGGATCTACCAGCTATGTGTAATGCCCATGCTGCTCCAGGTATCTTAGCCATTGGGAACTCTGCCTTCTGTCTTTCAGGGCTCTGCTTTAGAAGTAAGAAAAACAGCTAATGTATACTAAATACTTGCTGTATTTTAGACAGTGGCCTATAACATTAACTCAGTCTTTGACGAATGAAATGAGGGAACAGGTACACTTTACTAGATAAAAAACTAAAGCTGGAAGAGATTGTTACAACCTCAAGGTGTCACTGAGATTAGACCTTCAGGGCCATCTCTTGCTCCCTCCCTCCCTCTCTCTCTCTGCCTCTCCTATCTCTTCACACTATTCCTTGGTGGGCTGCCCCGCCAGGAGATTTAAATCTGCTTATGCTGTGATCTGGAAAGATCGTGACAGTGCCCTTGCGGGCAAACTACCCAAGAGTGCGCCCTGGTTTGAATATACAGTATACTGGGCTTTCAGAGTCTCTGATTTTCAGAGTCTCTATACTGGGCTTCTGCTCTGTCTCTGATTTCTCTAAACTAAACTGGTAGTGCTATAAATAAACCCCACACATTGGGCAGCTGAGCTCTGCTCAGTGGATAGAGAAAAACAAAATGCCTTCTGGCTTCCTTGCATTTTGGAGGCTCCCTACAAATCTGCTCCATCTCCATATAGGATCGGGCCCACTTAGTTTTCCAGACAAGGATTAGCTTGTTTGGGTGGAAACATGGGCATGATTTTGGAGACTCTTTGGAGTGCCTTCAGTGACACTGAAGTTGGCCAGAACTGTTAAAGCTGACCATGGAAGGAAGTTGTTTCCCTAAACTTTGGCTTTGACTCCCAAACTAGCAGAATTCTAATCAAACCAAGAGTCCCGTCTCTCTCCCTTCTGTGCTGGGAAAGTCTCTGACCTCACATTTTGGAGAAAAAAAAATGTTTCAGGTACAGTGATGTTAGTTCTAAGGCCCTTTGCAGTTGCTTTTTGGGTGGATGTTGGCTGGTAGCAGTGTTACAAAAGAGCAGCAGTTGGCTTGAATGATTTGGCAGAACCCAGGCACCCCACACAGTCTTTCCAATCTCCATGAATAGCCTTTCTTTCTCTGAGATGGTGGGCATGTGCTTGGAAAGAGGTGGGGAAGCACGAGGGACAGTCCTTACAATGAGGTCTGCTTTGGACTGCTTCCCATCACGTTCATCGGGAATGTCATCATGTCCATTCCTGGCCTCAGTGCATTGTGTGTACTGGGCTGTAAACTGCACTGCATTCAGGAGAAAACACAGCTATTTTTGCTGTCATAAAATTAAACCCAGTGGTAGGGGGAGAAAACAGCCTGCAGTGTTTTACATAAATATATCTGCTGGAGTTGTTAATCAGTAACAAAGGAATCTGGTACGGGTAGAAGCCAGTTGTGGTCTGTATACCTAAGATAAAACATACCTTGTGCTCAGTAAAAAATGATAGGGGAGTGTTTGCCTTCTTAGAAAATGCAGTAAGTACTATTTGAATGAGACTCCTGGGGCCCGCATTCAATATGAGTCAGGCTGACATTGCCGATAACAGAGCAGCCTGTGCCCTTCTGTGCCTGGACACTAATTGGCAAAACCCAGCAGTTTCCTCCTTGGTGATCTCTGCCCATCTGGGCAAGTTCCAAGGGCTGGTTCCCCCAAAGCAACCATTCTGGTTTTTCCCCTTGTAACCCAGTGCTTGATAAGCAAGAAAACAATAATTTTCCTCATTTCTATTCAGCCTTCTAAAGTCATAGCAGTAGTGGCTCCTGACACTGGGATTTGTGGTCTTTGGGTCACTTTCTCTTTGTATCTCTCTCTTCCCCACCTCTCTCCTTTCTCTCTCTCTCTTTTCTTTCTTTCTCTTTCTCCCCCCTCCCTCTCTCCCCTTTTCCTTCTCTCCCCTCTGTCTCTCCTCTCTCTCCCTCCCTCTCTCTCTTTCTTCTTGTTTTGTTTCCTTACTCCCTTGACTCCAAACATATTTCCTGCTGCTAGACAGGGTATAAATAATAAGTCATGCATTAACCACCCCTACTACTGTTGATTTCTGGGGGAAAGGGGCCATCAGGCCATGGTGGCCCTCTGGGTCAGGAGAAGCCAGGTTTTAAGGGCTGGCTGTGACAGCCAAGGACAGTGTAAAAGAATACCTATTTTTTTAGGGGCTGGGGATTTAGCTCAAGTGGTACGCACCTGCCTTGGAAGCACAAGGGCCCAAGTTCAATCCCTGGTACCACCAAAAAAAAAAAAATTTTTTTTTGGTGGGCCACTCAGTGGCTGTTATTCACTTAAATTTTGTTGTAGTTACACAGGAATAAAAAGGAAGATGTGCCAGAAGTAAGACTGACACTCCTCCCATCCTGACTCATTGAAAAGATCTGTCCTGGTCCCAAATTCCTCTTGTGTTTATTTGGCCTGCTTAGTTTGATGTGACTCTCCACTTCCTCAGATGGATCTTTGCCTTTTCTTTCTGAGTGGTCTAAACTGTTGAATCAGGGACAGTCTTTCATTTCTGGACTCCCCAGCAGGATTAGTTGCATCGGGAAACGAGAAGTGTCTGAGGTGAGAAGGACAGTGAGCCAAATCACCACAGCTGTATCTTCTTTCTCCTCCGGAAGATGGGAAGTGATGGGAGAGATCGATAGGGCAGCCAGGAAGTCTGAAGAGAGCAGGGCAGGTGGGCACATAGGCAGGCAGAACAGACTTTGTTTTGGGGGGACTGACATGTCCCTGGTTGCCTGGGGTCCAGGCTAGCAGGTGACCCATGCTACCAAACTGAAGAGAGCTGAAGTTGTGGCTAGAACAGAATGTTCCTGAATAACCAGCTTGGGGTTTTGCCTGTTGGGATGCTCGGTTTTGTTGTCTCTCTTTCCGGGCTGTTAGGTGCCCTGGAACCCTATGATTAAGCAGAAGATCAATAAGTATATTTTTTTGTGTGTGTGCTGGGGATTGAACCTGGGGCCTTTGCACTGAGCTTTTTTTATTTTGTGGCAAGATCTTGCTAAATTGCCCCTACTGGTCTTGAATTTGTGATCCTCCTGCTTGGTCTCCTAGACTCCTGGGCTTATAGGTGTGTGCCCAGGCCAGCTATGAATGTAGGTTCTTATGTTTATAGTAAATTATTTATAACACAAAATTTGATATTTCACACTAGGTACATTTACTTTTTTTTTTTTGCTTTTTGGAGACAGGGTCTCGCTTTGTAGTTCAGGCTGGCCCTGAGCTCACTATGGTGCCCAGGCAAGCCGCCGCGAACTCAGCAATCCTCCCGTCTCTGCCTCCCGAGTGCTGGGATTGCAGGCGTGAGCCACCACGCCCAGCATTATATGTGGTTACCGGGGATTGAACTCAGGTCCTTGCGCTTGCAAGGCAGGCGCCGGAACCACTGAGCTAAACCTCCGGCCCATATTTACATTTTTGTGCAACCAGTGCCACTGTGATTCTAAAACTTTGTCTTCCCAAACTGAAATTATGTACCAGTTAAACAACAGCTCCCCATCCTCACCTCCTTCCAGCCTCTGGCCATCACCATTCTGTTTCTATCTCTATTAATTTGACTGTTCTAGGTACTTCATGTAAGTAGAACCATACAGTCCCCTTCTCTGACTGATAGATAATGTCTTTAGGAGTCACCTAAGTTGTAGCATGTCAGGATTTTTAAAGGCTGGATAATATTCCATTGTATGTATACCACATGTCCTTTACCTGTTCACCTCCTGTTGCATAACTGAGTTGCTTCTTCTGGCTGCTGTATGTAATGTTGTAATGATGTGGATGCACAAACATCTGTTTCCCAGCTCTCAGTTTTTTGGGGGGTGAGGGTCTTAGAGCATAAGGAGGAAGTTGTTTTGTTTTGTTAGTGGTACTAGTGATGGAAGAACCCAGAAGTACTCTAGCACTGAGCTACATCCCCATCCCTTTTTATTTTTTTATTTTTGGACAAAGTCTCACTAAGTTGCCCAGGGTGGCCTTGAACTTGTGATCCTTCTGCTTCTCAGGTAGTTGGAATTACAGGTGTGTACCACTCCACCTGGTTGCAAGATAAAAGATTAGTTGCCAATGAATCACTTTATTTGCTGAGGGCTAGACTTGCTGACCAAAAGCTAGCTTCATTCACCTTCTAATTTTAGACTCCAGCATAACCAGCACTGCTCACTTACATCATACTGCATTTGGGTATTTGATAGAGCTTCACAGTGTAATACACTTTCATGTTTGTCTCTTCAGTTGGCCCCTGCCTTAGATTGTGGTGGTACCCTGGTTGGGCTAGGAGAGACCTATTAGCTTTGACCCTCTTTATTCCTGACCCGAGTAGGACTGATCTGACCTTGTCTCCAGATTTGGCTCCACTTTGGGGACCTGATACTATAAGGCTGCTGAAGACTGAGGCCACTGGTTTTTACTCCAGGCTGCTTTATGCAGACATGGTCTTACCCTTTCCCTGTCTGGTGGCTCTGATAAGCTGCTTTTGTTTCATCCAGTTCTCACATGATATGGAGAGTTACTGGAATTATGTGTAAAGTTTTTCCTGGGAAGTAAACTGTATTTCTGAAGTACCTTGACATTTGGAAGAGCTACTGGACTGGTTTGTCCTACGCCTGTTGAGGGCACGCCTAGGAGAGAACAGCCTCTTGATGGATGGTCTCTATCCCTAGTTGTGGTTCCCTTGAGTCAGTGTCCCTCTGTGTTTAATGGACAATAGGAATTGGAGAGGTCTGGTTATGAAACTCGTCTTAATGGGCATGTGGTTATTCACTGTGTTAATTTCCTATTAGAAATTCCTTAGACCTACAGATGGACCAGTTTGAACTTGCGCATAGCTGTGGACTCAGAACACTCAGGATCCTGGTAGACTTGAGCTTATGAAATGATGAGGACCTAGACCGGGGGCCATGCTGCCTGTGTGTTGGAGCGACCCTGTCACTATCTGCTGGAGCTGCCTGTCCCTCACCAGATGGCTTTGGTGCTGCACTGTAGAGCACACTCAGCCTACTCACAGTTCCCATCCATCCCACATTACCTTTTCTCACCTCAAGCCCTGTGGGAGCAACTGGTGGAGAAAGTTTTAGTCTACTCTGGAGGAGCTGAGTCTAATAAAGGGGAGTAGAGACATTTCTGACAGTCCTGTTCTGCCACACTCTGATGACGAGAGTGAGAAGGAAAACATTACTGACATTTGAAGTGAGAGTCCGTTCTCACCTCCAGCTCTGTACTTCTGGATGCTGTACAGCATGGACTGGCCGCAAGTCTACTTTTTCCCCTTGATCAATGACAGTGGGCCTTTTAGAGTGTTCGGTGATACAGACAGCCCACGTGCCATAGGTTTGCCACCACTGCTCTACTTACTGGGGTCCCTCTCTGCCTCAATGCTTTAGTTTTCGGTCCATAAGACTACATTTGGATGACAGCAGTTGGAGTGTGCAGGCAGAATTCCGAGCAAAAGAGCACTGGCGGCTGGGCAAGGCCAGGAAGACCCCGGAACAGCCTTCTGGAGTCCCAGGCAGTGGGCGGAATCCAGCAAGAGGAAGTGGAGGAGGAAGGGAGGAAGGAAAAGGGAGGAGAGAAGAAGGAGCGGAAAGGAGAAAGAAGGGAGGATCTCCCCTGCTGCTTCCCTGAGCTTTCTCAGGGCTACCCTTTGCTGCCCTTCCCAGCTGTCCTGGCAGAGCAACAAGGGGAAGGACCCAATGATATTTTGTTACCAGTACATTTTCATCCTCAAGCCCTCATTATGGGCACAATTATCAGCACTGCTTTCTACAGGTGAAGACACATTTTGAAAGGTGACAGAGATGGGCCACGTCAGGGCAGAGTTCAGCTAGAGCCTGAACAAAGAAGGAACGAAGGAGTGTCAGCCAGTTCTGAGTTGGATGAGTCGAGGAAGGCCCAGTACATACAGCACATCCACAGCCACTGTGTTATTCCCTGATGGCTGCTGTACTTGTTCTGATGTGGGAGGATATAGAGAGAGGGCTGCTCTCTGGACCAGGAAGTAGAGCAGAGGAGCCTTTCCCAGGATAACGCAGCTTGGAGCTGACCTCAGTCTGGGAGGAGCTGAGAATGAATCATGTTGCTGTTTTGGAGCTGACATGAAAGAGAGGTGCTTTTCTGCCCTGGGCAGATAAGTCATTCCTCTGGCACAGAGAGAAGAGTGGAAAGTTGTTGAAAGCGGGTGCAGCGAGGCCACTGTGTAGAGGTGGGCTGGCATCTCTGCTCACAAATGTTAATTCCCATTCAAGATCATGGAAGTTGGCAGGAAGTCTAGAAGGAGCAGTTAGACGCACAGTCGGGTTTCCTGCTGGGCTACTCATCATAGTTCCTGAGGTGTCCAGGCATTCTGTGGGTGGGATGGGTTCTGACCAGATACAGACCAGGATATGGTGTGTCGTTGGCCTCTCGGCTGCAGCCCCTGGCTGCCCTCCTGATTGTGTCCATGTCACAGGCTCAGTATCAGAGCGCCTTATCCCCAGACCTTGGAAATCTGCTCTGCCCTAGGCCCTGGGCTTCCCAGAGTCATATTTTCCAAAGATACATGACCTGGTTTCTGATGCCATGTGGTCAGTTGAGATTAAAGGAAAAGTGGTTTGCCTCTCAGCCTCTTTGTTTCTAAAGCTTCTCTTCCTTCTCTCTGTCCATGTCTGTTTACAAGAGGCCAACACTCTGCTGGGTCAGGGGAGGGACCTGCCTGAAAGGTCATAGTCCTGTGAATAATACTAATAACATCAGTGGGCACTCATTAAATGTTCTGCAGGGTTTATAAGCCCATGCCAAGCATTTTACTATGCATGATCTCTTAATTTTCCCAGCAACCCTGTGGGGTAAAGATTACCAGTATTACCCCTATTTTACAGCAAAGAGAGTTTATCACCAGACCAAGGTTACATAGCCAGGAAGTGATCCTACATTTAAATTTAGCTTGACAAGTCTTTAAAATACCTATTTTGAAACTGGTACTTCCCACTAAATTGGGACAAGATGTCTTTGGGGATTATGACCTGGGGGTTTAGGAGACAGTCACTGTGTTAAGAAAAGAAAATAGTGCCTGTTTTTCTGCTTCCTCACCTCAGTCAACTCAGAAGAATTCTGTAACTTGAAAAGATGCAGGAATTTTTCCCCACTTGTGAGCAGGCAGTCAGTTGTGTGGCAGCAGACACCAGTCCAAGTGTCCTCTAATCCAATTCAGTTAGGAGACTGCCAACTGGGGAGAGCAGCCTATGCCACAGGGTGCCCAGATCCGCTCCCTGTTAGCTGACAGTCTCGTGCCCCCAGTTTTATGTGTGCAGTACTGCTGACTGCTCTGCTGTTAATCATCTTCCACAGCCCCTTCCATGGGTTGTTGATTTAAGTGGCTCACAGAACACAGGCAAACACTTCTGCTTACCAGTTTATTATAAAGTATATAGATAGATCATACAAGGAGGTTTGGAGAAAAACGCATGCCTTCTCCCAGCACACCCCTTTCTAAGAACCCAAGTGCCTGGCTACCAGGAAGCTCCCCAGATCCTGTCCTTTGGAGTTTCATGGAAACTTCTTGGCGTAAGTCAAACTGAAGCATAAATAACTGAGTAGAAATATGACTGGAAATGAGGCAGAGAGGAGAAGCCTAGGCCAGCCTGTCTGTGTAGCATTCCTCCATCCAGGGTATGGGGCAGGACCACTGGAATGAGGAGAGGTTTAGGACTATTGTCGGACTAGGTTAATTCAGAGTTTATGAGCAGTTCAAAAACAGAAAGCCAGAGAAAGATTCGTTTATATGACCTGCTTTGAGGTAGAGAAACTCGTGGGTTCTGTAGCCTGCCTTGAGGGAGAAAACAGACCAGAAACCATGGATAAAAAAACAAAATACAAGGCCAAATATGGGGGCTTATGCCTGTAATCCCAGCACTCAGGAGGCTGAAGCAGGAGGATTTCCATGAATTGAAGGCCAGTCTGGGCTACATAGTGAGTTCAAGGCCAGCCTTAAGTACAGCAAGGACTTGTCTTTTAAAAAATAAAACAAGCAAACAACCCAAAATAGGTAGTGACATAATCCTCCTACACACAGTATCGGGTAAGGAGAGTTCCTTCATGTTTTCTGAAGTTCTTATAACCAGAATGGAATGAGAACCTCTTGCCTCTTCTACCCACGTTCCACCCACTACTTCCTGCTGAGTCTCAGGTTATTAGGAAGAGAGTCTCAAACATACCTTTGGTGAGAAGGGCTAGGGAAGTAGGGATGGAGGTTGTCTGAGAACAGAGCCATGGTTGTCTTTTTGTGGGTTGCAGGGTAGTGGGTAGAGGGTTAGATTGTCTCAGACAACCTTGACCTCTCACATACATGGATCTGGTCTCTGCTAGGCAGTCTGTGCCACTGCAGGGAGGCACTGGTGCACGCCTTGCCCATTGCAGCTGTCAGCATTGCCAGGTAGTCAGGGCAGCTCTGCCTCTGCTCTGAGTCCAGCTCTTGGCTCCTCATGGCAAAGCTGCCCTCACCCAGCTCTCACAGAGAACAGAGTTCTGTAGGCACCAAGTCAGGCCTTGGCACTTGAAGGAGAGAGGAATTTTATCACAGAATTAACACTTCTTTTTGAATTATTATCCACTTTCCTTCACACTCTGCGTGTTCCTTTGACTCATGAAGACTCTGTAGAGCCCCAGAAGGTCTAAAGGAGCTGTTCTCCAAGGCCAGCCATTGTAGGTCAGTGCTGTGCTAAAGAAGTTAAGTTGCCTTGTGAGGCAAATAGGCCTGATCCAACTCTTGCATATTGTTTGTTTCTGAAGCCTTGGTAGGCTGCATATGAGTTGTTGAATATGGCTAGAGAGATACCTGTGGTCTCTGTGAAATGTGACTTTAAAATCTGGGTGGTTGAGCCAGGCATACTTGTAATCCTAGCACTCAGGAGGCAGAGGCAGGAGGATTGCTGAGTTCAAGGCTAGCCTGGGCTACATAGTTCAGGGCCAGTCTGAACTACAAAGCAAGACTCTGTCTCAAAACAAGCCAACAAACAAGCAAAAATCCAGGTGGTTAAGCAGAAAGTGAAGTAGGAGCCTGATGAGTGTTTATGAACAAAGGCGTGTAGGACAGTGGGCATGTGTGTGGTGGAGCCAGAAGACTGATACAAGAATGCTCCTTTGGAGGTGACTGGATGGATCATGTCACCCTCTCTGGGCAGTTTCCCTTTCCATAAAGCAGGACCACTGTGTTTTTTTCCTGTGTTGGGGCTCTGTATGTCAGTCGACGGCGAGGAAGTGAAGAGTGGGGAAGGGTCAGTCCAGGAGCACAGGTGGCTGCTGTGGCTGGGAACACTCAGTCTATACACTAGGATTCCAGGTGGCACTGGAGGGCCCCAGGGGAGCAGGCAGGTAGCCGTCTGCAGAGAATAAGCCCAGCTGGGTTGCCAGCGTGACACAGCACGTTTCCTGGGGTCAGAAGAATACACTGAGGACCCTGACAAGGGATGGGTGCTGCTGAGGCAGTGAATGGCTGTGTGAGGTGAAGAGCAGCAGTGCGGGGAGCCGAGGGATTCTGCTAAGGACCCCAGGTCAGCTTAGTGGGTGAAGGACCCAAGGACCTAGAATTGGCCCTGGAGAATCTTGAAGTCCTGGTCGGGTGGGCTCTTGATGCCCTGGTCTAACCACAGAAGAGGTTGGGTTGGTCTGGTTCAGAAGCACTACAGGCTGGTACTGCTGGAGAGGAAGGCTGTGCAAAAGGAGTGTTGGGAAGGACCTGTGAGGTCCCTGCCCTATACAGGGGAGGGGTTGCCTGTAAGAATTCAGCCTTAGGAATGCACCAGTGTTGGGTGCTCTCTGGCTCCCTTGCAGGGAGTAGTTTGATGGCACCTACCTGTTGGGTTTTCCCAACAGAAATGGGTGTGTGTGTGTGTGTGTGTGGCGGGGGTGACCACAGGCAGCAAGGCCTGTGGGGGGGGGGTGACCACGGGCAGCAAGGCCTGAGGGCAGTTAAAACTTTAAGGCATATCCGAAGGATAAGGCAAGTTATGTGGGGCAAGTGGGGCCTAGTGGGTGTCTGGGTAACAGTGACTTGGAAGGCAGTCCAGGATGGCCATGATCACTGGGGCCGGGATCACTGGCACTGGGTTAGTGCCAGCTGCCCCCAACCCTGGAAGCCAGTGCTTACCAGAGGCCAGAAGAGGCTATCACACCCTAAAACTGGACAGGCACACTCTGACCTACACGACCAGCCAGTACTGTAGAGACCAGCTCTGAGTGTGGTTTCAGAGTCAGACAAGATTGTATTTGACAAAAATGAAAAATAAGTGAAAACTTCCATCTCTCCCATACTCTGACCTTTGCATTTCTTATATTCTTTCAGAAACATATATGTGTGTGACCTTTCATACTTTTTCATTCCTTGCTTCCAGACATGTTTAAGTTATTGGCCCTATAGAAGACCTACCTAGTCCTTTCTAACAGCTGTTTGGTATTCTGTTGAACCACTGATGGCAAACCTATGGCATGTGTGCTGCTGTGGGGTATTTGTAACACTGAAAGTGCTAAGAAGGTTTGTCATCACTGTACCTGCCTTAATTTGGTTGATAGACATTGGGGTTGTTGCTAGTTTCGGATTATGTTGATGCAGCAGCATTCATACTGTAGATCTCTGAACACTGCAACAATTATTTCTTTTGTATTACCAGGAATTGAACTCATGATCTTGCTCTCACAAGGCAGGTGGAAGTGCTACTGAACTAAATTCCTGGCAAGGGACAATTATTTCTGTAGGATTAATTATAAATTCAGATACTCCCCCCCATTCTTTCAGAGTTCTACAGTTCCCATTCCTGCTGACATCATATGGGGTTTACACTGTGCTGATGGTAATGGGATTGAAGGAGTACTACAGACCTTCCACACCCAGCTGCTGGGGTGGAGCTTAGGGCAAGAGTTGCTTCGCAAATTGGATCAACTCTGGGCAGCATCAAGGTGCTGGGTTGGATTTTGTAGCTTGAGGAAGAAGGAGTGGCAGGAAATAGTGGTCTGACAGCTACCAAGTACCTGCTATGTGCCAGACCCTGGAGCAGCGATAGAGCAGGCTCATGGACCTGCCCTGCTCTTGTGGGCCTCATAGTCTCATGTCAGCAGTCTCCATGCAGCATGGTAAGGCTACCAGACCGCTGCCACTCCAAGTCCCCTCTGACTGGCTCTCTCTCCCCATCACACTTCCCTGTCCCCCAGTGTATATAGTGGAACAGGAAAGGAAGACTGAGCCGGACAGCGGGTGTCAGGCAGCCCTGGCCGCCTGCTGGGCCGCGCTGTGCTGCTGCTGCCTCCTGGACAGCTTGAACTGAGCAGCCAAGACCTGTGTGTTCCCTGCAGCGCTGCTACCTTCTGTTACCGCAATAAACAACTAGAGTTGCATGAGTTCTGTTTGTATTCTTTCTTCGAAAAAAAAAAATCTAACTGGAAGACTTTAAAATCTTAGGAACTTACAATATCTGAATCTTACTTTACCTTCCTCTATCACTAAAGTATATAAATTTTGGAGTACTCAAGAAGCTGAGGCAGGAGGATCATGAGTTTGAGGCCAGCCTGGGTGACAAGTTTGAAGCCAACCTGTGCTACATACCAAGGAACTTATATTATTCATTCATTCACAAATAAATTTGTACTTACATTATGAATTGTCTGTACAGATTCTCTGCTCATTTATTGGTTTTTCTTTTGGTATATAAAGAATCCTATATTCTGCACACTAATATTTGCTGTTTTATAGATTTGTAGGTATCTTCTTCATATCATACTTAGTATTTTTCATTGTTAAAATTTCACTTTACCCCATTTCTCCTTCAAGTCCCCTCTCCTCCTGTATACAAAGCTTTGTTTCTATTTTCCCCTATTTTTACTTTTTCTTGCCCCTTCCTTCCTTTTTCCCTCCTTCATGGTTAATGTGTTTTTTTTGTTTTTGTGCAGTGCTGAGGGATAATAGCCTATAGTCTTCACCACTGAGCTACATCTGCAGTCCTCAGTATGAAAAGTTTTAAATGTCATATTCATCAGTCTTTTCCTAATGTTTTGTCTTCAGAAAATCATTTCCTATTCCAAGGTGACAAAAATAAGTCTATATTTTCTTTTTTTTGCTTTTTTCTTTTTTTTCTTTTTTTTTGCTTTTTGGAGACAGGGTCTCACTTTGTAGTTCAGGCTGGCTCTGCGCTCACTATGTAGCCCAGGAAGCCTTAAACTCAGCAATCCTCCTGTCTCTGCCTCCCGAGTGCTGGGATTACAGGCGTGAGCCACCACGCCCGGCTATATTTTCTTCTAAAAATGTTTTGCATAAATCTGTAGCCTGCCTGAATTTAGTTTTGATTATGGTATAGGATAGGGTTCTTGCTTTTCTTTCCCATTTTTGACGGTTGCAGCCCCATTTACTACATTGCTCAGTAGAAAAAATGGACTCCAGTTTAATTCCTCCTACTGTAGCGTCACAATACAGATGACCTGATACCAGGTATGTGGAGGTTTGCTGAACGCTTCAAGCAAGCAGTCAGCTCTGCAGACACCTGCCAGAGTGCCAGAGGGCAGAGCCTCTAGTCCGGTTCAGTTCTGATGCTGCCTGCTGGGAGATGGCATCCAATCCTGCAGTTGGGGAGCTCAGTCCTGCAGGATGCCAGGCACAAACCTCAGTGTTTTCCTTGTGCTTCTGACCCACTGGCTATAAACTGGGACTCCACACACCCTCTTTAGGTCCCACTAATTATCTTGAGTGGCTCACGGTACTGAGAGATACGTGTTTACTGGTGTATTTTAAAGGACATTACAAAAGATACGATGAAGAGGCAGAAAATAACATACAGGGGAGGAGTGTGGAGCTTCTGTGTCCTCTCTGGGCACCTACCAGGAAGCTCTCCCAACCTGTCCTTTCAAGGTTTTACAAAGATCTATTGGATAGGCATAACTGAAGCATGGGCAACTGTGTAGAAATGTACCTGAACAAAAGGGATGTGATCTAATGCTAAGACGGAGCGAGGAAAGCTAGCAGCCCTGTCCAGCATTCTTCTTGGTCTCGATGGGCAGCATTCCTTCCTTTATGATCTTTCGCACAAGGTAGATGAGAGGATTTCTCTGTGGTCAGCTCCATGACAGAAAGGCAGGGGAATGTTACTTTGGCAGCTCAGCTTGGGGAAGACAAATTCTACTTTCTGTGGCCTGCTGTGGGAGGGGAGGTCAGCTGTCCTTTCCCTATTAGTTTGAAGTGAGACTTGTCATTCACCCTCTTCATAGATGAATGGCCTAGAATCAGGAATCTGGTAAGTACCCTCCCTGCCTCCAGCACACACACAAACACATACTCTTTACTCTTCATAACTGTTTTTGCAATTCATTGCCATTTACTTTGAATGTCAGAATGTGTATTGGTTTTCTACAGAAAACTATGCTTGACCTTGATTGCAATAACTTGTATTTAGAGAAAACTTGGGAGAACTGACATGTTTACAGTGCTGCCTTCCTTCCTACCATAAGTTACTGGTTTATTTTTATCATATCTTTAAACTAAGTCTTATAGTTTCTTCAGATATCACAAATTCTGTTATTTTTAAAATTAATTTCTGCTGAACACAGTGACACATACCTGGAATCTCAACACTCCAGAGGCTGAGGCATGAGAATTACTGCAAGTTCCAGGCCATCTTGGGCTACATGGTGAATTCAAGGCCAGACTGAACTAAAAAGAACCTGTCTCAAAAAAAAAAAAGTTTCTCCCCAGGTACCCTGTAATTTTAATGCAATTATGAACTAAGTCCCATTTTTAACTTAAAATTTATGACATATTGCTATTAACCCCCTCATACTCCTTGCTCAGACACACTTATTTCATTGTTCTTGCCACTTTTGGAACAATTCTGGAAGTCTTCTTTTGTATCTCCAGTGGCATTGCTATGGTTGCCTTGATATCCTCAATCAGTTCTAAATGTTTATCTTTCATGATTATTTTGATTCCTTTTTATTATGGGTACATTTTAGATACACGTAACGATAACATTCTTCATAGGAAACGTGTATCTGTACATGCTATATCTTACTGCTTCAACTCCTTTTAAAACACTACCTTTTTTACTTGGTGGAAATACCTTCCTCCTCTGAGGTTATAGATGAGGACATGTTAGCTCTGTCTTTTCTCACTGCAGTGTTCTGGAACATTTTAGCTATGGACCAGCAGCCCAAGCCACCTGAACATGCTTGCTATCGGAGCCACCACGGATACTTACTGAATAGCTCCAGAGTGTTAGTTGGTAGACCACACAGAGCAGACTGCCACCCTTGCCCATCTGGCCATCATGGAATTTCAGGGCAGGAGGGGAACCAGACTCTAATCCTTCAGATGGTAACTGACATTATATGGTTCCAGCTGGAAACAACAGCTACATTGATCATAACTGCCATTTTGAATCCACCAGGTAACCCTAGTGGAGTTAAGAGTGCTTAGCATTATGTGCCACCCACTGACACCTGGGTCATTTGTTAACAAACAGCTGGCATACATTTTGTTGTTTTGCATGGTAGTTTTTGTTTTTGAGACTGCCAGGTATATTCCAGTTGACACAGGCTACCCTTGTGTAGCTGAGTCCATAAACTCCTTCTTTAGGGAGTGACAATCCTCTTGTATTGCTGCCAAAAGCAAAGCTTCCCTCCAAAAGTCCCTAGTGAATTGCACTTTGTGCAATCTTGAATTTGTTCCTCTTGCTTCAGTGACTCAGCACCTTCTGCCTTTATGGCTGGTTCTCACACTAGCTTTTTCCATAATGGACTTTCCTGTGAAGAGACATAATGCCATTGAGAACACGTAAAATGGGGACAGCTTGGAACAATGGGAGGGCTTCCCAATGGAGGTGAATTATGAGCTAAGACATGAAAAATGAATGGGTATCAATAAGCAAAAAAATTGTAGGAGCAGTAGATACAAAGGCTGGATGGCAAGAGAGAACATGGCTCATCTGAAAAATTGGAAGTGGAAACTGCTGTGGCAGAGGGCAGTGCTGTGTTGGAACAGTTGAGAAATGGTACTTTTAAGCAGTTTTGGGAATTTTGATATGTATGCTGTGAGGAGTGAGGTGCTACTGACAGATTTTAGGCAGATTATATCAAAGTGCAGTTTTTAAGATTTTTGGCTTCTGTATGGAGGGGGTATAAATACACCTGATGACAGAAAGAAATTGAATAATTTGAAGTATTTGGATGGAAAATGAATTGTGGAAGACAGTCTGGAATTACTCTGGGCTTTTGACTGGAACAGTGAGTGCCTGGTAGCACTGATTATACAGGCTGGGAATACAGGAAACATTGGTTCAAAGGAAGGAAATCTTGTTGGGCTCTGAATGTACTAGGTTTGAGATATAGAGGTGTAAGTCATTTGAATGAAGATTTACAGGTTGTGTGTACCTGCAGCATGGAATAGAGTTTGGCTGATGACAGAAATATGGAAAACCTTAGCATGTTGGCAGTCACTGAAACTGAGAGTGAATGATTCTGCCAAATTAGCTAGAAACAGAAGTGGGAAAGAAAAAGTAATAGTGTGGATCTGTGTATCATACAAGAGTAGTGGTCAGTGGCAGGCCAGTGAGAGTTCAGAAAGTGGAGGAAGCTATATTGAGAGGGGAAATGAGTACTCTCTTTTGGAGGCTGGTAAACTCAAACCCTGCCTGGGCAACCTAGGGAGACTGTCTCAAAATAAAAAGTAGAAGGGGGGCTGGAGATTTAGCTCATGGTTCCGGCGCCTGCCTCGCAAGCGCAAGGTCCTGACTTCGATCCCCCCGTAACTACATACAATGCTGGGCATGGAGACTCCCGCCCACCAACCATCAATACCTCATACCACAGTGCCGGGAGTGGTGGCTCATGCCTGTAATCCTAGCACTCAGGAGGCAGAGGCAGGAGGATTGCTGAGTTCGAGGCTTGCCTGGGCTACATAGTGAGCTCAGGGCCAGCCTGAACTACAAAGCAAGACCCTGTCTCAAAAAAAAAAAAAAAAAAGTAGAAGGGTTAGGGATACAATAGTGGGAAGGCCGAGGTTTAATCCCTAGTAACACCCCACACACACACAGTCTGTTGCCATTAACCATACTCCTCTCAGTGAAGAACCCAACAGAGGGAAAGACAAGACTGCTGGGACTGGAAGACCAGGCTCCTAAGACATTTGGAATTTTCCAGTACAGTTGGCCAGGGGAGATTGGGGTTGGGGAGGTTTCACCCTGGAATGTCATTCTGGGACCCTGCCTTGCAAGCAAAGCCATCAGTGTGTGACTGCTGTGTTCTGTGAGGATCATAGGTGCTTTCTTACTGGGTAGTATTCCATTGTGCAGAAGTGCTGCAGTTTATTCATCTGTTGAAGGACCATTTGGGTTGTTTCCACCTTTTCTGATTATGACTGTATCTGCTCTGAATATTTTTGTGTCAGTTTTTATTCCGTATGTTGAATACCTAGGAGTAGAGTTTGTGGATCATATGATTACATATTTAAGAAATTCTAGTATTTCAGAGTGGCTGTAGCATCTTGCATTCTGGTCCACAATGAATAACAGCTCCAGTTGCTCTGAGTCCTTCCCAGTAGTTGATGTTATCAGTATTTTTTTCTTTTATTCAACCAGAGATGAGTAGTGGTATTCATAGGGAAAACTCATTTTTTCTTTTCTTTTTTTTTTTTTTTTTGAGACAGGTTCTCACTTTGTAGGTCAGGCTGGCCCTCAGCTCACTCTGTAGCCCAGGCAAGTCTTGAACTCAGCAGTCCTCCTGCCTCTGCCTCCTGAGTGCTGGGAGTACAGGTGTGAGCCACCACGCCCAGCATTGTGATACATGGTACTGATTGCTGATGGGTGTGAGTCACCATGGTGATTACTGGGGATTCAACCAGGGCACTTGTGCTTGCTACGCAGGCGCTGGAACCACTGAGCTAAAATCTCTGGCCCAAGTTTTTACTCGTTAATCATAGTTCATCTTTTGACAGCACTAGGGACTGAATCCAGGGCTTCACATGTGCTAGGCATATACTTTACCACTGAGCTACAATGCCAAGCCCTTTAATTTTTTTTTTTTTTTGGTACCAGGGATTGAACTCAGGATCTTGCGCTTGTGAAACAGACACTGTTTCACTGTGCTAAATCCCTACCTGCCGCTCCAGCCCTTTTTAAACTTAGAGATAGTCTTGCTACATTGCCCAGGGTGGTCTTAAATTCGTGATCCTCTTGTTTCCTGAGTGGCAGCTAGTATTATAGGCATGCACCACCACTCCCAACTCAATTTTTTTTCTATTATGGGTCATGTGAAACTAATCCCAGTTTCTGAAGTCCGTTTTCTTCTCACTTATAAATTCATATATAATATTCAGAGCTATGATTTTGGATTAATTTTTGTATGTAAATGGGGTTTTTATGTATCAAACCTCAGTTATCCATGTTTTAGTAGAACTATTACTGTCCACTCTATTCAGTTCCTTTGATCTATGTTGGGATACAGATTCCATTTGCTAATACCATTAAATGTCCTGAGTATAGTAAATTTTATTTAAGTTGTTTTAGTTCTCTTGCCTTTCCATGAATTACATATGTCTATTAAAGTTCTATTCAGGGGCCAGGGATTTAGCTCAGTTATTCTGGCATCTGCCTTGCAAGCACAAGGTCCGGAGTTCCATCCCTGGTAACCAGGTAACAAATGCTGGGCGTGGTGACTCATGCCCACCAGCAATCAGTACCATATACCACAATGCTGAGCATGGTGGCTCATGCCTGTAATCTCAGCACATGGGAGGCAGAGGCAGGCCTGCTGTGAGTTCGAGGCTTGCCTGGGCTACAGAGTGAGCTGAAGGCCAGCCTGAACTACAAAGTGAGACCCTTTCTGTGAAAAAAAAAAAAAAAATCTGTTGAGATTATAACTGTAGTTGGATGAATTCTATAGACCTCCCTGGGGTCTGATAGGTAGTGGAATTCCATGCTCGCTCAGCACGCTGCTTATTCATTTGCTGTGTTGTAACTACTCCAGAGTTAAAGCCTCAGTAAATGATCACATTGGTGTCTTTTGAAGTTTGGTGGTAAATAAGGCTTAGGCTTCATCTGAGTGGCAACAGCCAATATGAGATGGCCAGGATTTGGGGGCTTGCTAGTCAGGTTATGCTCTGGGTCAGTAACCCTGCACCACCCACAACTTTGGTTTCGGGTCCTGCTCCTGAGCTGGCCCTGAGCAAGATCTGCCACTGCTTACCAACCCCTGAGAATTCTCCTTAAGGGTCTTTACACCCTTGTCACAGGGTCACAGAATTGTGTAGAAGGCACAACAGTTTTTCTGCCTAGCCTAACAGCTCTATTCACCTTCTGCTGTAATATTATCCATGACACTGGGGCTTCAGTGCCAGAAAACATTTTATCCATTTCCCAAGTGCATTTGGGGACATCTCATACTTGCCAACCCCCTTGCTATCATTACATCTTTACAGTGACACCTTTCCCCAGCTCCAAAGTCTGGTCTGACCTGTCTGTTTACCTGAGACTTCGGTACAAAAGGACTTCTAGTGTAGTAGTGTGGGGTACAAAGGAATTTGTGGTTTTACCCTGTTTTGTTTTCTTTCTCATTACTGCCCTTCATTTCTCTACCAAGTCTCCTGACTGATAAAAGGCAAAGTACTTTCTGCTCCAAAGTAAATATCAAGTTTGGTTTCCAAGTCTCTTCCCCTTGATGATGCATAGTAAATTGCTAAGGTCTTATGTAGGGGAAATGGAAGATTTATTTTGTTCCTATGCCAAGAAATCCTTAGTTAATGCCTCACATTTACAAAAGTACAATGAACTGTCTTAAATAAAAGTGCATGAACATCTTTCATCTTATGAACTCATCTACAGTCCTCACTCCACCTCCAGCTGCTGAGGTGCTTGTGTGGAAGCACCTGTCTCCGCACTACAGCCAGTGCCCACTGAAACAGGTCTCGTGAGACCAAACAAATAAGATGCGTGAACTGCACTGGACAGGCCCCTCAGGGTCTCCACTAATGGTGTCGACACCAACAGTGGGGTGGTGATGAAGTTATAAAGGATGATTTGTGCAGTATATTGTGTCACCTTACTGTTTAAGAAACCTGGTGATAAAACTTGTATGTAAAGAGCTTTCATTTTTGAGATTTAATGATACCCTTTGGCCCCTCTCAAGGCAGCGTCTTCTATCAGTACCCCCATCTTTAGGTGAGCAGAATGGAGTACAGGGAAGCTGTGACTTATTCCACGTCATATGGCCTGCCAGGAGCAGTCAGGATTGGAACTTAAGTCTGTGTACAGCCAGTGTTCTTAGGGCACCACACGACCCAAGTGGAAGAAGCAGAGACTTTTCAGAGAGGACACCTGGCCTACCTGGGGGATTCAGCTGTGTAAGAACAGGGCCAGGATCACAGCTTAGGTCTGCCTGGCTCCCTTCGGTATCAGAACATGGGGAACGTGGGCTCTGGTTTTAACCCCTTGTTAGTCATGGTTTAAAAAAAAGAAAAAAAATATTTTCTTTGAGAGGAAAAGATACTTGCTTATCAAGTAGTATGGTGTTTACTAGAAAATACCAGGCACTTCTGGCCCCCCAGCCACTTGCAGCACTGCAGTCTGGTTCCACATGAGAACTGGCAGCCCACCGCTGTGCTCACACCCACCCTGCTCAGGTTCCGAGCAGCCCCAGCTGGGCAGTGGGGGCAGCCAGACTTGACTCTAGCATTCTGTCCATTTCTGTGGACAGGGACAGAAAATGCTATCAGTCCCTCATCACATTTCTGCAGTTTCCCTTACTGGAAAAACAGACTTGACAGCCACCTCTAAAGGTGCTCATTCATCCCTAGAGAATGCAGTCCCTTTCCTGAGATTCAGAGAGCAAAGCCACAAGTCTTGATGGAATTTCTGACATTCAGTTGTGTGCTGATCACATTTGACTTTTTTTTTTTTTTTTTTTTTGCTTTTTGAGACAGGGTCTCGCGTTGTAGTTCAGGCTGGCCCTAAGCTCACTATGGTGCCCAGGCAAGCCGCCGCGAACTCAGCAATCCTCCTGTCTCTGCCTCCCGAGTGCTGGGATTACAGGCGTGAGCCACCACGTCCGGCATTGTGGTATGTGGTGTTGATTGTTGGTGGGTGTGTCTCCATGCCCAGCATTATATGTGGTTACCGGGGATCGAACTCAGGTCCTTGCGCTTGTGAGGCAGGCGCTGGAACCACTGAGCTAACTCTCCGGCCCCACATTTGGCTTAAGGGTAAAACTTTATTCTTTATTTCAATATTTTCTAACTTACCATCCTCTAGTGTCATATTACAGTTGTCTATGCACCATAGTGACTACTGTCTTAATGTTAGTGGCAGAGTCATCGCAGCTAAGAAAAGGTTTGCAATTGAGAATGCCGTTCTCTTCCCTCCCTTTGCTATAGCTAAGGAGATGGATGTGCACAGATATTTCATGCTGTCAGTCTCTGCAGGGTCCTAAACAGCTAAGGCCTTGAGTACCCCCCAGCCTGTCCCACCATACACAGGTCACCTGTTGCCAGTACAGTCACCATGCTTTTTCCTTTCCCTTCTCTGGAAGCAGCTGTGCCTCACTGGGACTGCCACGCCCACCTTTGTCATCTTGTTTTGATTTAGGGCTTCATATATTAATACCAGTCTGAATAGAGGCTGGCTGGAGGAGCCGCTCCCTTTATACAGACCCAGAACCAGAGAGCCTGGACTTCTGATTTCTTCTGGAGGGTGTTAACACACGTAGTTTATCTTTAGTTCTCTCTCTTCCATCCTTATCTGGTGCTGCAAGCACTTTATCCCCTCCTAGGTTTTTGTCACAACAGTCCTCTTGAGTATTATTACCTTTCCTTCCCCATTTTGCAAGTGAGCAGAATGGAGTACAGGGAGGCTGTGACTTATTCCACGTCATATGGCCTGCCAGAAGCAGTCAGGATTGGAACTTAAGTCCGTGTACAGCCAGTGTCCTTAGGGCACCACAAAACCCAAAAGGTGGGGTGCCCAAGGAACATCTGAAATAGATCTTGAGGGCCCAACCCCCACCCTGTCCCAAATCACCCAGTGCCTTGTTCTGGGCCAGTGCACTTGCCAGGCATGTGATAATCTGAAATCCACTCTGTCTCCCAAATGACTGCTGGACCATTATTCTCAGCTGATGGGCCCTGAATCTTCAGGACGTGCTCTGGAATAGGGAGAAGTCCTTGACTTCACACACAGGTCTTGGCTTTAGAAGGAGTGTTGACGGGCACAAAAAAATGAAAGAGGCCTTAGACCCCTCAGCATAGCCACATCTCAAGTCCCAAACAGCCACCCTGCTGTCTGGTTAAAGTGAGCCATGGGCCAGGAGGCAGGAGGGTGGAGTGACACAGGTTGGGACTTAACCTTTAGTTCACTACGTGACCTTGAGCTCAGCTTTCTCTTCTTCTCAAAGTAAGACTGGCCAATGCGACACCCCCAAGGCAGTTTCTCCTGCGGCTCTTGTTCTTAGTTCTCAGTTAATATCTATAATCAAAACTCTCCTAGAAGCCCCATTAGCTCCAGTCGCAAGATAAGGAGTTGGCCAGAGGGTGGTAGCAGTACAGTCAGTCTTACGTGTTAGGCTGGCACAGTATGTACAGGTATAGTAAATAGTTCTGTTGTTTATTCAAAAATAGTACTATCAAGTCTCTGTTCATAGGACTGTAGGTAGACATGGCTCAAATTACTATGATTGAGCTGGGGTAAAGGTGAGTAGAAGTGGGGCTGACCTAGATGACTGTTCACTTGATAGGCTGTATTAGCCTACCAAACTTATCTAGGCCCTGAATAGATGCTTTCCTCAGAGGATAGTGGCAGCTGTTCTTCTGGAGCCTAGGAATAAGGACCCACACACAAGTCAGCAGGTTGGCACGCTTGCTAGGTGTTGTAAACACTGGTACTCGAGATACAGGGAGTTTCAAGCTGCATTATCAGTGGAGTGGGCAAGAACCAGCACCCAGTGTGGTGTGTCTTGGAGTGGGTATCTTGGGACACTAAAGCCCGCAGAAGGTTTGAGGACGGGGGCAGGCAGAGACTTGAGAGGCTGGATGTAGCCTGAGCTCTGTACGCAAAGGTAGTTGGCTAAGGAAAGTGTGGGGGCAGAGGAAAGTGGAGAGAATCCTTAACTTCTTCTGCCCTTAACCTTCCACATCCAGTGCTGAAACTACCAAACCTCACCTTGCCCAGATTACCCTGGGAGGATGGGAGTTGGGCTTGGCGCCCCTGCCATTTCCATGCCTGGCCATCTCCACACTTTCACCAAATACCTACCCGGTGCTCACCAGACTTGAGCAGGTACCTTTAGGATGTTTTCAGCAGTGCAGCAGTATGCTCAGTAGTAAACAATCCCACTGCAGCAAACATGCATGGAGAGGTGAATTGAAGCCTTCACAGGTTGTCTGTCCTGCTTCTGCATAAGGGGCTGTCCTGAGGTTTGACTCTGAAGATGCTTAAAGATTTCCCCCTCTGGGCCAGAAGGTTAGCTCAGTTGTTCCGGCGCCTGCCTCGCAAGCGCAAGGTCCTGAGTTCGATCCCCAGTAACCACATATAATGCTGGGCGTGGAGACACGCCCACCAACAATCAACACCGCATACCACAATGACGGACGTGGTGGCTCATGCCTGTAATCTCAGCACTCGGGAGGCAGAGGCAGGAGGATTGCTGAGTTCGTGGCGGCTTGCCTGGGCACCATAGTGAGCTCGGGGCCAGCCTGAACTACAAAGTGAGACCCTGTCTCAAAAAAAAAAAAGATTTCCCCCTCCCTTCTCAAGGTTTGTGCAGTCGAAGGGCTATTCTGGCCCCCTCTGAAACTTACCAGAGGCTGGCTCGCCTTCTTCTGTTGGTCTAGATGCCCAGCGTGGAGCGAGGGCAGTTGAGACAGTAGGTCTTCTTGCTTCTGGAAGAGCCATTATCTCCACAGGTGGCACTTCTCAGGAGGTACTAAGTGGTCTGAATAGCGCCATGATCGACAGGATGATGCCTTCTTCCTCCTTGTGAAAGCTCCTTGCTGCTGTGTGTTCAAGGCCCCAGGCATCAGAACCCCCTTGGGAGCCCCCACTTTCTGAATGTTTGCTCCTTAGCTCTCTTGGGTTGGAACTGTACAGATAGACTCACAAGTGCACACAAATAAGAACCTAATGAGGCTCTTTTACCTCATCAGAGCATCTAATCAATCATTTAAAAAGTCCAAGCTTAGCAAGTGAGGGTTTTAGATGCCAGACTGATAGAGAACTGAAACCCGCACTGAGCAGGTCTCTGCTCCTATTTCCTGCAGGTCATCCCTGCACTGCTCCACTGCCTGTTTACACAAACAGCACCACTGGGTTGTATAGTGTGTCCCCTGGACAAGGGGCAACTGTTCAATGTGCCTGGCAGCCAAAATTGTAGTGGGCACCGGTGGCCCTGGAGAAGAACCTGGGGGTTTGGTGGGTGGCAAGCAGACTGCATCCCTTCTGGCATCTTCTTTTTTCACTTCCAGAACAAAGACAAGACACTGCCAGAAATGGCTCAGCTCCTCCCCAAACTGCTCTGCACCTGAGAAACAAGGATCCCCTGGGCATCTGTGGCCCAGTCTGGGCCTCCAGATTACTGTTCTCTCTCCCTGGCAAAGCTCTGGGTACCTATTCCTCTGCAGACTCCACAATGGGCTGGGCTGAGAACACTGAGGCTTGTTTCAAATGACTGTTGGCAGGCGAGAGAGGCAGTGAAGGGACCCCTGGACCTGACTCTTACCCTAACTGTAGTCCCCCAGGAATACAGTTCCTTCTGTCTGTTCTGGCTGAACAGGGCAGTCCAAGATGAGAGGTTAGCCTTTGGCTCCCATGAATGGTAGTCAGTCTTGGGCCCTGCATCCTTCATCCCTAGGCTGGCCACAGTGGGGCGCTTGTTCTCCAAGAAAGAGCCAGAGCTCAGCAGGCACTACAGGGACCATAGCCTCTTCACAACCCAAAAACTGACTGCTGGTCTTGCCCAGGATACTGCCAGCTTCCCCCGTATCCACTGCTCTTCTGACCACTCCTTTTCCTTCCTTTAAAAAAAAAAAAAAAAAAAAGAATGGCGTGGTAGTGCGTGCCTGTAATCCCAGCACTCAGAGGCCGTCTCAACACAAAACAAAAAAAAACCCTTGTATTACTGTGTGACTTACAAAAAGATAGTACAGTTTGTATATATAGTTCAATATTTCAAAAGCCATGGCTCTATTCCCCTTTCAGTGCTCTATGTGACAAAGAAGAGGTAGCTGCCAAGAGGGCCCATCTGGCCTGGGTGTGGATCCCTAGGGTCGGAGCCACATCTAACCCTGCTCCTGTCTCATTTCTGCTCTCAGTACTCTGGCTTCATATACCTGGGGTGTCAGGGCCTAGGCCCCAGACAGCCTGGGGTGCACACTGGCTGGACAGCCAGAGCAGTGTACAGGTTTCAGATTCTCCTACTAGTGACCAGGAAAGTGAAAACAGAAGACAGGAAGCATTGAAGGTCTGTGAGTGGATCAGGATTGTGGGGTGAAAAGGCCTTGCAGCTAAGTGAGCAGGGCTCCTCTGAGGCACAGCACCCTACTCCCAGTGGTAGGCTGGCCATCGAAAAAATGCTACTAAGGCCTTCCATTTCTTCCTTTCCGTTTCAACCTGAGGCATGAAAACCTTGGCCCATTACCTCTGCTTTGGATGACTTAAAAAGCAAGGCAAACACAGGTCACTCCCAGGCCCCAACACCATCCTCCCAACAGCTGAGCTCTGTCCTCAACAGATTAAAGGAGGAAGTCAAAGTGCTCCCGGGTATAGGTGTGGGTTTTGGAGGAGCGCTGGGCACTCACCTGTGTCATAGGTGACACAGTCTTCCAGTCTGATGTTATTTCTACCCTCTGTCAGCATTGCTTGGGAACAATGAGATCCAAGTCCCTAGGTCTGCAGGTTTCTGAGAATATGATGTGAAATGAGTACCCACAGAACAACTTTGATAGGCTGTGGGGAACCCACACTGGAGCAGTTTATAATTTGTCTCCCCAGCTCAGCTGCTCAAGGTTTAATATTCTGGCAGAGGGTATGACTGCTGCCCCGGCCGTGTCCCTAGAGACATCAGGGAGATGGTGTCCAGTGCCTGTCCCAGAGCTGTTGGGAGTATTACGTGGCACCATGTGGAAAGAGCCCCAGGGTGCTCCTGGCACTGGAGAGCACTTGAATAAATGGCAGCAGGAGACCATGGGACCTGTCACAGCAACTCAGTCCAGGGAAGGCTTATGTGTAAATTAAAGTGACTGCTTCCGAGAGGCAGGAAAAATATGAGGGTGGGATTAAGGAGTCCTGTAGTCCAGTGTGCTGCTTCCCTTTCCAAAGCAACCAGGGACACGGGGAGGTCATCTGGGCAGATGGCTCCCTCAGAGCCTTCCTACTGCAGGAGGAAGGGCAGGGTCTGGCCCATTTTCTACAACTGGCCTTGATCAGACTTGCCAGAGATGTTAGGGCCATGAAGGCCTGGGTTCTCTTCCTGACTTCCGCCTGTCTGTTCATGTTTGCTGAAACAAGAGACAACCTCTCGGACCCTCAGGTTCCCTGCCAATGTCACTCATCTCTTCCTTTTACTCTTGGGTGGTAGCTTAGCTCTATGTGGAGAGATCCTCCCACCCCTAGGGCAGTGTAACTGGGAACATAGCTTACTAACACCCCAGAATAAACAGGTTGGCCTCTCTTCTCTGACCAAGCTTCCATGGGGTGGGTCACCCCCCAGACCCAGAAGTATTTGCCTGCATTGCTGAGTGGGGCCAAATGAAAGTGAGCTGGGATGAAGCCTTTGCCTCAGACTGGGTGTGGTGGTACATACCTGTAAATCCAACTACTATCGGGCTGAGACAGGAGGATTAGAAGTTTGACACCAGTACTGGCAACTTGGCAAGGCCCTATCTCAAACACGTATGGTCCAAGGGAAGGAAAAGGCAGATCTCTGTAGAGTGAGGAGGACCACTGACACAAGCGGAGTTAAGTCACATTAGGCCAGCACATTCTAGCTATACCAGCTCCTGAGAGCAGTTGCCAAGACAGGAGATATAAAAATAGATACAGAACACAAAAAATAGAACTGAAAGAGAACTGCCAAAGGACTGGTCTCATTCTTAAGGTTCAGTGCACTCGTGAGCTTTGCAAAAGTTGGAAATTCTTATTGCTTATGAGTTTTTTTTGGATGCTGCTGTTTTGAGGTTTTAAAAAAACTAACTATAGGTTGACTACCATCCATTAAAAACAGGTACTTTTGGGAAGAGAAGCTAAAGCCTGCACATGTTAGTTCACAACTAAAGGGCTTGGGGATCTACCTTCACCTGTGGATCTGATGAGCATTCAAGGTTTCCACCACCATTCTGAGAAAAAGCAGAGTGTCTGGCCCAAGAGATGACACCACATAGCTCTAGCCATCTGTCCCCCTTGACCAGACAGACCTTCCTTCCTGTCTTTAATGCTTTTACATGTGTAGAATTTGGAGCAGATTCTGCAATCATGTGTTGCCCAGGTATGAAAGGGCAGGGTTCCTAGTTATTCCTTTGGGGCTTCAAGCTCCTTTTAGATGTTTGTACCTCTTTGGGTCTTGGGGGGGGTTACTGGGGACTGAACTCAGGATCTAGCACTTGGTGAGGTAGGATCCAGAACCACTGACCTAAATCCTCTGCCCTGTACCTCTTCTTTTTACTCTTGGGTGGTGGCTAAGCTATATCTGAAGAGATCTGCTGCTGCTGCTCCCCCTCTCCCCACAAGAGTGCTCTGCTCTGACTTGGGCCATTCTTTACTTTCCCTAGTACTCATTCCTGTGAGGATATGAATGTCAAGTCTGGTGGGAAGAGGAAGGAAAGCAACTGATGAGCTAAGCCATTTTTCCTCTATTGATTAGCAAGAGCAGAGAGCCTATACTCAGGCTGCTTAGTGGCTTTTGACTAAGTAGCCCTCCTTCCCCCACGGAGGGTAGCTAGATAGGGCCAAGGTTTGCACCAGCTCATTCTCACCCTCACTCCTTTCTCCTCCAGTGTATGTGGTAGAAGACCAAAGAAGAGATGACCTGGGCCCCTCCACCTGCCTCACGGCCTGCTGGACTGCTCTCTGTTGCTGCTGCCTTTGGGACATGCTCACCTGATAGCCCAGTTCTCTTGCTCTGCCAGTTCTGTCACCACCGCCCATAGGTGTCCTGCCCCCGTCTCTTCTGATTGCTGTGTTAAATGACTAGCTCCGCACAGACACTTCTACCTTCAACACTGGGATTCTAGATTAGGAATGGTTGCTGCTATTTAATTCAGTGACTTGATCTTTTTAATGTTCAAAATCCATTTCTTATTGATCTGTAACAAATGTGCTAAATTACCCTTTTTTTTTTTTTGGCTAAAGGCTTAAAGATATATATATATATATTTATAATTTTAAAAATATACATTCAAGGTAGCGGCAACATGTGAGACACCACTGAATGATTTCTCTGCTCACACCCTGTATATTTCAATAAATTTGTCCAAAATAAATTTCTCTAGTTCTTGGGGGTAATCTAAGCAACTTGGGTCTGTGCTTCTTGCACAGACCCACCCTTTCTAACTACTCATCTGCTCACTAAGTCCTGTAAAATATAGGTATCTCAGCTCATGGCCGTTGTTCAGTGCATGAGGAAGAGCCTCCTTACCAGCTTCTGAAGCTGGGTGTCCTTACACTTTCTAGTCCTCCTCAAGAGATGGGCACCACCGAAAGCATTCATTAGCATTACTCAGATTTGTTCTTGTCCAGGGCCTTGGAAAGGGGCCTCTTGGTGAATGAAAGGAACTGCAAGCCTGCTCTGGAAACCCATGGGCCCACAGTCACGGAGCCACCCAAGTCATCCCTGCTCTACTCTCCCCATTTTTCCCACTCCCTAGTCTAACCTAGGTAGCCATGCCACTCATGGGCCACAGGGTGGCGCTGAGCTGCCATAACACAAATCAATTGTTTCTTCAAAAGGCCTGCCCAGCTGCCACAGGCTGCAGCTGGCAGCTCCCAGATGACCTCTCAAGCTTGAGAGGTCACCCTCCAAAGCAGTGCTATGTATCACCTTTTAGCTACTAGACTTCATTCTCAAAAAGAAAAATTAAAAAGGGCTGGGGATGTTGCTCAGTGGCACTATGCCTGCCTGGCAAGCGCAAGGCCCTGAGTTCTATTCCCAGTACCAGGAAAAAAAACCATGATTTGGCAGCATCTCCCATGTCTGTGGTAGAAGTTCCTACATGCCATGACACAGAAGAATGCCATGAAATGTTCCTTCCATCTAGGCATAATGACTTAATTCTAACCTTAGCAGCACACAAAGGAAAATAATTAGGAAGGGACAAATTTCTAAGTGTACATACTTCAGGATTTTTTTTTTTTTTTTGCTTCTGAGACAGGGTCTCGCGTTGTAGTTCAGGCTGGCCCTGAGCTCACTATGGTGCCCAGGCAAGCCGCCGCGAACTCAGCAATCCTCCTGTCTCTGCCTCCTGAGTGCTGGGATTACAGGCATGAGCCACCACGTCCGGCATTGTGGTATGAGGTGTTGATTGTTGGTGGGCGAGTCTCCACACCCAGCATTATATGTGGTTACCGGGGATTGAACTCAGGACCTTGCGCTTGCGAGGCAGGCGCCAGAACCACTGAGCTAACCCTCCGGCCCAGGATTTTTGTTTTTATAGCACTGGAGATTGATGTGGATGCTATATAATTTAAACAAGTGCCTTGCAACAAAATTCCTGACAACTAAATGATAAACGCTCCTAAGTGGGATAAACCAGCTCCAGCACACCAGCGTCCCTCAGGCTTCAAGAGGCCTCAGGATCGCAGTATCCATCTTATGACCCTGGTCAAAGGAGACAGCCCTGGAAGAGCTGCTGACTACTGACCTTTTTGCATGCCTGGGAGGAAGCAAGGAATGGAATGTAAGGCTGACCACGGCCACTGCAAAGCCAGCTGTACACTTTGACTGTGAACATGAGTCTTTCTTCCTCCTCTGTACTACTTGGCCCCAGGAGTCAGGAGGGTTAGTCAGACCACAGAGAGAGAAGAGAGTAGAACCCACTCCCCAAGAAAAGTGCAGGGGGCAGGAGCCAAGGGGAGTCCCACTTCCAATTGTGCCCTCTCCTACCATTCTGGACTCAAGAAAAACAGACTTAGCTGTATGAGACAGAAACCTTTTATTGGCCTGACTAGTGTACCTAGTGGCAGGCTCACTCATCTGCCCTGGATCCCATGTTCCCTCTCCTGGGAGTTCATGGATCATCTCTCAGGAGAGAGGAGTGTCCAGGGCATGCATAGCAGGCAAAGCTGGGGAAAATACAGGGTGGAACCTGAAAGTGACTCAAGGCAATACAGAAAAACGTGGGGTTGGTCACTAGCCCAACCAGATAAAATGTCCATCTGGGTAGAGGAAAGCTGCCACCCACACAGATCCTTCTGTCCTTGCCAAGATGAAAGGGAGTTTAAAAGGAAAGTGTTCCTAAGGCTCACTGTGCCCTTCGTGCCAGCAGCATCTCCCGGATGTTGTCCTCAGCTTCCTTAACACTTCGCTCCAGGTAGGACTTTTTCTGCTGCAATATAAGAAAAAATGTTTAGAACAGGTTAGGTTGGCAGATGCAGCTTTTCTGTGCAAACGGTATGGCATCTCTGATCGACTTCCAGGGACACAGTGTCAATAGGAAGCCAGGTACACACACACCTGCCAACCGTGGCTGACCAATGGACAAAGGGAGGCTGTGACCTGGTGCAGAAAACAGAAGTGCCCTATGGAAAGCAGGCAGGAGCACTCTTCCCCCAACAAGAAGTAGCCTTTAAAAACAGGCATCTCAGCATATGAAGTTACACTTTGTCAGACAGACAAAGGCCAGGAAATTCCTGGACAAAGCTCCTGTCCCATAAAAGACTGTCTCTTCTCAGGGTTTTCCAGTGCCTAGGCCAGACGCCCCAGTCACCAGTGCTGCAGAATGGACAGCATACACTGCCCTGTCTAGTATGCCGGAGGCTGCCCTGAGTGCCGTGAGTGGAATCACACGTCTCACTGAGGCAGATGAGTCAGGGTGGAATGTGCTTTTCTAATGAAACTGGTGCCGGGATAGTGACACACTGAGCAGAGAAGACTTTTTGTAAGTTTACATCCTGCCCCATCTGGGTCCTAAATTAAAAATCTCAAATGTAACTACTTTCAGAAGCCACATGGGAGCAAGAATTACAAAAGATTAGTCAAAGGAAATGATGTGTGTGCATAATTTGTCCCATGCTCACTCTGTAAGTATGGTGGCTTTACCACTGGTCCCTGCCCAGAGGACATAGTTGTGGTTGTATTCCCACCAAGCAGACATAAAATAAAGGCTCGCTTGTAGAGGAATACTATTCTTGTCCTGAAGGAATACTGAAAGTGTCTTCTGTGGTCCTTATGACTGACTGAACCATAATGGAATGGTAATGTGTTGCCCGGTCCAGAAAGCCCAGGTGCCACCGGTGCCCTTCTTTCAGTGCTTCCTGCTTCCCCCCAAGTATGATGTAGCCTGGGAAATGAAAGGCTAACCATACATCAGTGTGCTTCAGCTAGCACCACAGCCAGACAACTGTTGGCAGCCCAGAGATGGGAAAAACTGAAAGGACCTACTCCTCATGGCCTTCACCATCAAATCTCCCAGATGCCTGCCTACATGTCCCTGCCTTTTAATGATACATTCTCAGGCTTTTCCATTCAGGAGCCAAATGTCACAGACAATAAATCTTTACCAGTTCTTGTGTAAACCTCTGACTCCTCTGTCCTTCCTAACTTCAAATTTCCTTACAGCTAGGAAGAGCCCCATCTCTACCCACCTCCCATATGCCAATTTGCACACACTTCCTTACAACACAACACCAACTCCATAAAACTCCCGGTGCCTGCAGTAACATAATTCAGTGGCCACAAGTATATACTGTTGCTAAGGAATTTTGTTTAATTACACTGCTAAACCCAATATAATTCTATCATTGTGACAGAGTGGGAACTTTAACTTCCTTTGATAAACAACCCTTAGACTTTACTTGTGAGTAAAAAAGAGGTACATACTGACACACCACTGAAGAATGTACACAAACTGGGTGTTGCATAGAAGAGGTTCAATGGTTGGATACTGAGTGTCACACACCACCTGGGCACCTTTAGGCCCAGCCCCATGGAAAGATAAGGGCTGGGCTGGCAGAGGAAGCAGATTCTCCCCTGCCATAGCCAGTGCTCTGTGACCGAGCTCGGCTGCACTGTCTCTGCCATCTTGTTAGCAAAACCATAAACTTGGAACATAAGCCCCAAGGGCCTCTCTGCCATAATACCTAGGTGTCTGGCCAGTTCAAGCTGTCACTCTCTGCCTTAAAAATACTTTATCCAATAAAATGTCTTCCTTCTATCTTCTGCTTTCAATAATCTTATCACTTGCATATTCTGAAGTCTTCAATTTTAAAAATACAATGCAAACAATCTATTTTCAAATCTTTAGTTTAAATGTAATGGATAATTCTTTTTTTAAAAAAAAAGCTCTCACGGAGCCGGAGACTTAGCTCAGTGGTTCTGGCACCTGCCTGTCAAGTGCAAGGTCCCAGGTTTGATCCCCAGTAACCACATACAACAATACTGGGCATGGTGACTCATGCTCACCAGCAATCAGTACCACATACCACAATGCTGGACATGGTGGCTCATGCCTGTAATCCCAGCACTCAGGAGGCAGGGGCAAGAGGATTGCTGAGTTTGAGGATTGACTGGGCTACATAGTGAGCTCAGGGCCAGCTTGAACCACAAAACGAGACCCTGTCTCCAAAAAAAAAAAAAAGAAAAAGAAAAGTTCACACAGATGGGGCATCCCGAGCACAGTAGGATCTATTTTCCCAATAATTTTAATAGCTCCTGCCTCATTTCCAAGCACATATAAGCCCAGAAGACCCTCAAGAGTCAAACCCAGGCCAGGCACCTATTACTGGTTTGAGTTGTTCTTCACAAAAACATCTGCTGAAGTTCTAATCCCTGGTACCATAAGTATGAAATAGCTGTACATGTAACCAAGTTAAACTGAGGCCACACTAGATAGGGTAGACCCAAATCCAATGTTTAATGTCCTTCAAAGAAGGCCATGTGAAGACAGGAACATACACACAGAGGGAAAATGCTCAGAGTTGACAGAGGCAGAGGGTTTATATAAAAGAAAGCTAAAAGATGCAAGGAAGGCTTCCTCCCTAGAGCCTTCAGAGGGAGCATAGCCCTGTGACACCTTGATTTTGGATTCCCAGCTTCTAGAACTGTTAAGAGAACATCTGTTGTTGTTTGTTTTTGTTTTTTTTTTTTTTTGAGACAGGGTCTCAATTTGTAGTTCAGCCTGGCCCTGAACTTAGTATGTACGCCAAGCAAGCCCTGACTTCAGCAATCCTCCTGTCTCTGCCTCCCAAGTGCTGGGATTACAAGCATGAGCCACCATGCTTGGCTGAATTTCTGTTGTTTTAAGCCAACAGTGTGAATAACCTGTTTGCAGTTAGGACCAACACAGCACCTGAAATGAATAGTAGCCCTAGTTATAGAATCTATCCCAAGGCCCTTCCAGACACAAATGGCCCTAGCCTTTGCTATAACTCTGGCCACAATAAACTGCAGAAGTGTAGATAAGTATCCCTGAAGTGTAAATGGTAGGATCATACTGATCAAATGAATAAATAAGTAAAAACTGGGACAGTACTAACCCGAATATAAATGTAGGGGTTAGTACAAAGGAAACTAAGGAATCATTAAGTTAACTGTCTTCTTCACTAAATCTCCATAGCTTATTCCTACAATTATTAGTCAAGTCAGAAATTATATGGACCTTCTTCTGTGTAAATGATGGCTCCATTCCTGGAGCCATTCTCTAAACAAAAATCCTTTCTTTCACATTGAACATCCAACCAAGCAACAAAACCTAATAGCCCTGTCTCTGAATTTATCTAGAATCTGACCTTAAAGTCTCTTATGCTTTTGACCTTTCAATTCCTTCTCCACACAGTGGCCAGTCAACCTTTTTTTTTTTATTTTTTATTGTAGCTTACACGCAAAGTGAGTCTCAGACCACTGCAATATCTAGGCTTCATTCATTCATTCTGCAGTACCAGGGATTGAACTCAGGACCTTGTGCGTCCAAGGTTGGCATGGTACCACTTGAGCTAAATCCCCAGCTAGCCAGGCATCTTTTTTTAACAATTAAAGCCCTCCAATGGCTTCCCACCACAGAGTGAAAAACAAATTTGTCAGGGGAATGGAAAAAAATGAGAATCAAGACATAGCAAGTACAGGTAAAAATTCTCTATGTTGAATGTGATCATAATGTGTATCTAAAATGTACCAATAAAAATTTTTTTAAAAATGTACCAATAAATTCAATAAAGGGAAAAAAGTAAACTTGTTTTGTCTTTAAGCTGCTAAAACAAAATACCATAGGTGGCTTATAAACAACAGAAATTTATTACTCACAGTTCTGGAGAATAAGCCCAGGCTCAAGACACATTCCGTGTCTGGCGAATGTGTGTCTTTTTGTCCCATGTCTTCGCATGGTGGAAGGGAAATGAGCTCCCTTGGCTTCCTTTACAAGGGCGCTGATCCCATTCAAAGGGCTCCACCCTTATGACATAATCATTCCTCAAAGGTCCTATACCTCCTAATACCTTCACCTTAGAAATTAGGGATCACGGTCTGAATTTGGGGAGACACAAACATTCAGATCATAGTGCTTTTCAAGGGTCAGAAAGCCAAGCACAGTCATGGTCTCAGCTAAGTCTCTGACTCACCTCTAACAACTACCTCTCCCTCTCAGTTCTGGCCCACCATGTACATTTGTGCCTCCACATGGCCCTTTGTTGTTCCTTCTCTGTAGCAACCTACTCTCGGGAACAACTGCCTTAACTTGCTCCTTCATTCCTTCAGGCCTTTCTCAAATGTCACCTTTCCTGATGATGTGCCACTCCACACTCCTTATTCTCCTTACCAGATTTTTCTCCCTAAGACTACCCAAAACAGTGACTGTCTGGCAGGCTTCCCTTATGAGGAGAAAAGATCCACAAAAACAGGACTTTATTCTGTTCCAAGATACAGTCCTAGTATCTAGAGGAATGGCTGGGACAAACAGGAACTTGCTGAATATTTTGCATTTACTAGGGAACTCACATTTATGATTGCCCTTATGGATTTGCTGTACAGACAGCGCTCCTTCTTAGTTTTTCCTCTCGGAGTAAATGAATGAGGAACATATACCAGAGAAAGCAATTGATCATGATCCAAAATGATCATGCTCCTTCAAAGTGGCTTTAAGGCTTTGGCACTGCCTTTTGGCACCTTGCTCGGGAATAATCATGGATTTAAACCTCAAACCCCCACTGACCCTGCTAGGGACATCAAGCCTTGCTCCGCTAACAGAACAGACCCTAAGGGTGAGACCCGTAGGCTCCACAAGTTATTTTTTAAGACCACAAAACAAGCCATCTCGACTTTCCATATCCTGGACTCTGAAATCTTTAAGACACTGCCCCATCCTGGGTTAGCCCCAGGGCTGCTATGAGCTGTGCAGGACAATGAGCACCGTACAGACTCTAGCAGGCATGCAGAACCTAAACCTCTACCAGCAGTCTCCAGAAGGCATGTGCTAGTCTCACTATCACCTGTCTGTCTTGCTGAGCAATTTCCCTCAGAACTCTGTCACCATTTCCCTAGGTAATTCTCAATGGCATCAAACCACAGGGCTCTCAGTGCAGTAACATTCTTGTGGGGCCTTGTCCTAATGAGAAACCCTGAGATTTCCTGTGAGGCTCAGCAGGGCCAGAAGTGACACTGCCGGAGTCATTGCTCATCAGTCCAACATTCTTTTTCTGGAAGACAGACGGGAGGCTGGCATTTCATTTTCTCCTCCTCATAAAGGCAAGCAGCCCAAGTCCCTAGAACTTTCCCGACATGACACAATCTCTCAAATAGACTACTGAGGTAATTCATCTTGTGATGCTACCTCTGCAGGCTTTTTCCTTCTGCTTATGAATTTCATCTCTGCTTGTCTCTAAATTCATACTTATTTTCCTGTTTGTTATGTCTTTGGGTATAGAAAAGATTTTTTATGTCTGACCCTCTCTACTTTTTCATTTTAAAATGAGGATTTAGACAATACCTGTGGGTTCTGCCTCATTGCACTCCCCTATTATTCAGTCATAGAACCCTTTCTTCAAAAGATCTCTCATATTAAAGACTAAACAAATTTAAAATGGGTAAATGGAAGATCAGAGCACCCTCTCTGGCCGATCCTTGATCTCCAATCCAGGGTGCAGGGAAAACAGACAAGGCAATCATGGATTCTCTCGTGTTCTGTGAGGGTTGTGTCCTCAGAGACCCTCTGCTTTGATCTTGGCTACATCTTACTCCCTTGTGAGGAAACCATGCTCAGCTTCTGCAGACCACTACCAACCTCAGCTTCTATAGAAAATCCAGGACGAAGCATCCCTTTCTCAATGTCTTTCCATGAAATCCTTTCCCCCCCTTGATTCTCATTTTACCTCAGCTGCACAATGCAGATGATCATAGTGCCACCTGCCCGCCATAGGGAAATTCAGCAAGAGGCCCAGAATTCACTGGCAGTCAGGAAGCAAAATATGGGAAGTAGGGAAACAAAAGGGAGAAGATAAAAAAGACAACATGAGAGCATAGCAGAAGGGAGAAAGGGCAGAGAGGAGCTGGTAAGAACAGGGCAGAGCTGAGAGCAAGTGGCCCTGACTTGGACAGTGAGATGGCACTCGGCAGAGGAGGAAAGAGAGGTGAAGCCTGACCAGAGATTTGAAGCTAGAAGACAGGGTGCAGGTGATCCACATGACCAACTGTGACTCACCTAGGTACATCCACTTTACCACTGAGAACATGAGGACACACTGGGCCCTCCACTGGGAGCTTAAGGCACATGTGCCACAGCATGCTGTCTGTATCACTGAAAGCTGTAAAAGGCTCGCTATCACCATACTAGGCTCTGTTCTGAACTGCTGCACTGTACTACAAGTGAGCTCAAAGAGAAAGCAACTCTAGACATGGAGCAGCCAGCCAGAGAGAATTCTCAGAAGCAGAAAATATCTTCTAGAAAATATTTTAAGACATAGCCTGTAGAGGTCTCTGCCGCAGGACAGACACCAAGGACTTAGTTTAGCTAAGTGCAGATCTCACTGTACTCCTGGGTATGGTTTACCTGCTGAGAAGGACATGGTGACTGTACAGGGTCAGACTCCCTGGACCCCTGTGATCACATCCTGGCTGCCGACCCCAACTCAGTTGGTCATGACAAATCTGTAGAGCTCTCAAGCATCCTCACAGGAGGGTACTGTGCAAAAATCTTTCCTCAAACCAGGGTGGTTAGTTCCTCAGGCCCCTGGAGGTTTAGGTTCTTCTACCTACTGCTGCCCTCACCTAACACATCATCTCCATTTAAGTACCAGAGAAAGCTCAGGCCACCAGACCACTCAGGGAAGAAAAAGTTGAAAGAAAGTTTATAGCTAAGTGCAGAGCCAGAAGACAACCGTTCCAACCATATGACAATAACCATTCTTCACCCACAGAATCATTACCATTTGGGGTCACCAGGCTTAAAAGCTATAATGACAAGACAGTGTATCATGCCAAATGACAGGTGCTGAAAAGACACTTGGTTCAGCAAAGATTCAGGGCATAGAGAATTTGTTCGCGACCTTGACATGTTCCCATCAGTTTAAACCACTGGTGGTACATGCAGGACTGTCCCATCAGACAGCTTGAAGGCCCGGTGGTTAGCTACTTAACAGATGGAACCTAAATCAAAGGCACCCAGCAATAAGACATATGAATTATGGTCATGAACATATTAATCCTTTTATGCCTACCGTTCCATTTTTCTAACTATAACAACATAACACATTTTTTTCTCTTCAAATTCTTGTTCCTTAAATTTTTTAGGTAACATAAATTTCATGCAAAAATTCAAGAAATGGCCATCTTCAGCATAAATGAGTTAAATTTCTAAAGCAATGGCTCTTAAAGTGTGGTTCCTATTCCAGAAACACCCGTATCACCCGGGAACTTTGGGCCCTAATCCAGACCTGCTGAATCAGAAACTCTGAGGCAGAGTCCAGTGATCTGTGCTTTTATAGTTCCTGGGGTGATTCTGAGGCACACTAAAGTGTGAGAACCACTGTTCTAAATCAGGAGTCAGCAAACTTTCTATAAATGGCCAGATAATAAATACTTTAGGCCTTGTGGGATTGTCTCTGTTAGTGTACTCTGCCATTGCAGCATAAAAGCAGCCATAGGCAGGGCCGGAGGGTTAGCTCAGTGGTTCCAGCACCTGCCTCGCAAGCTCAAGGACCTGAGTTCGATCCCCAGTAACCACATATAATGCTGGGCGTGGAGACCCGCCCACCAACAATCAACACCGCATATCACAATGCCGGACGTGGTGGCTCACGCCTGTAATCTCAGCATTCGGGAGGCAGAGACAGGAGGATTGCTGAGTTCGCAGCGGCTTACCTGGGCACCATAGTGAGTTCAGGGCCAGCCTGAACTACAAAGCGAGACCCTGTCTCAAAAAAAAAAAAAAAAAAAAAAAGCAGCCATAGGCAAGGTGCAAACCAATGGTTGTAGTATAATTATGAGTATGATTCCTCAAAACACAGGTAGCAGACTAGATCTAGCCAGCACCCTGCCATCTACCAATCTCTCTTTTTTAAAAAGATGGGAGTGCTAGCCAAGTGAGGTAGCATGTACCAACAGTCCCAACTACTGTGGTGGGGGGGGGGGGCTGGCTTAAATCCAGGAGTTCAAGACCCGCCTGTGCAACAAAGCAAGATCCAATCTCATTTTTTTTTAAAGCAGCTTTAAAGGCCAAAATTGAATATAGGAGGCAGAAATTTTGGAGATTTTTAACATTTCATGAAAGCTATCTAACACAAACATATGTTTCCATCCCTCCATTTTTCCATTCATTCATATTAGCTTACTGCCAAAAACTTTCTTTTCTCCCTCAACAACACTGGTTCTTGAAATTCACAGCATCACGCTTTTCCAGCTGATTCCCCCTCGCCAGCCTGAGTAACTTGCTCACGTTCATCGATGATTCTGTCTTCATCTGTACCACTGCTGTACCAAACCAAAATGACTTCAACCAGAACACAAATAATCTATTCAATACCACAACCTCCTCTCCCCTCATATTTACTTTACCCTACTATAGCTACCCAGTCAGTCATACTCTAAATCTTGCCAACACTAGTAACTGTACCACCTCCAAACTTTCAAGCTCACCACCACCACCTATTCTTTTTTTTTTTGCTTTTTGAGACAGGGTCTCGCTTTGTAGTTCAGGCTAGCCCTGAGCTCACTATGGTTCCCAGTCAAGCCGCCGCGAACTCAGCAATCCTCCTGTCTCTGCCTCCTGAGTGCTGGGATTACAGGCGTGAGCCACCACGTCCGGCATTGTGGTATGCGGTATTGATTGTTGGTGGGCACTTGCGAGGCAGGCGCCGGAACCACTGAGCTAACCCTCCAGCCCACCACCACCACCACCACCACCACCTATTCTTTCAGGTCACTTCTATCTAGTATTCTCTTCCCAGCATTTCTTCAATCTCTTCACTGTAGTTTTCATTACCCACTGTGCTTCCATTACCTTTCTTCCTCCTACCCAGCTTAGCTTCCACAGTCCACAATTTATCTACTACCTTTGTATATAACCTTTCTGTGTGCTTCCCTAGCAAATGCTGTCGCAGGTTAAACCACATTACCCACCTACTCATGCCTACACCTAAGGGCTAAATGCCACTGGAAGAAAACACTTAACTGCACTGAATGGTCTTTCTTGAAATCCAGGGCCATGAATCTGAAACAGGCACTCCATATTGCCTGGTAATTCTATTAAACTTCCTTAATATGTTCCCTTGTCTGCTGTCTAGAACAACTATTTTACACTTTGTCTTGTCTCCTCAATTCACCTATATTTCTTCCCCTTAGCTCATACAGCAAAGCAATCTGATAAGCACTCTTCTTCCCACTAGTCAGTCTACTAACTGACCTACACTTGTATAGTCTCTTTTCTCTATTACTGGTAGGTATAGTGTACTTATAGAAATCAAAACACAACTTCTAGCCGGGCGTGGTGGCTCATGCCTGTAATCCCAGCACTTGGGAGGCAGAGACAGGAGGATTGCTGAGTTCGAGGCTTGCCTGGGCTACATAGTGAGCTCAGGGCCAGCCTGAACTACAAAGCGAGACCCTGTCTCAAAAAAACAAAACAAAACAAAAAAAAACACAACTTCTACCACTTCTACTCTACAATGCTGGGCGTGGTGACTCACACCCACCAGCCATCAATACCACATACCACAGTGCTGGACGTGGTGGCTCACGCCTGTAATCCCAGCATCTGGGAGGCAGAGACAGGAGGAATTCATGGAGAATTCCATCTCCATGAGCTTTTTCCCACCATTAGTCTCTCTTTCTTCTTAACCTTCTGTTTCTTTCTTTGCAAGTTTTTGGTGGGTAAAATAAATTCAGTTCACATGTTTAAAACAAACATAACTGGATTAGTTATCCCTCTGCTCTCAGTCTTCCATTTATCAGTGTATAGCACTGATACAATTGTTCAATTTAAAAAATACAAAAGCAATCTTTTTTTTTTTTTCCTGAGACAGGATCTCGCTTTGTAGTTCAGGCTGGCCTGGCCCTGAGCTCACTATGTAGCCTAGGCAAGCCTTGAACTCAGCAATCCTCCTGTCTCTGCCTCCCAGATGCTGGGATTACAGGCTCTCAGCCACCACGTCCAGCACTGTGGTATGTAGTATTGATGGCTGGTGGGCGTGAGTCACCACGCCCAGCATTGTATGTGGTTACCTACTGGGGTCGAACTCAGGCCTTGTGCTTGCGAGGCAGGCACCAGAACCACTGAGCTAAATCTCCGGCCCCAAAAGCAATCTTTTAATTGTTCAATTTAAAAAATACAAAAGCAATCTGTCAGGAGCTCTCCCTCACTGCTCTTTCCCTCCAATGTGTCCCATCAGCAAATATTACTAACTCATTTCCAACATTCATCAATTTATTTCCAAATATATTCCCACACCTCAGTCTTCCTGTGTAGCTCCACTACTATGACTCTAGCTTAAGCCTCCACACCTCATGGCTAGTTTCTGCTATAGATACCTTAACAAGTAAATGAAGTTAATCTCTGCTCAGAACCCTCTGCAGGCCCCTATCATGCTAGAATAAAACCCAACTTTCTTAACCTGGACACTAAGGCCCTCGTGATCTGGCCCTGCCACTTTCATTATTACAAGGTAAACCCCTCCCTTGTTTAAACAACTATACCAAATTTATTCCTGTTGTAAGATATTTTACTATGTATGTCTTCCACCTGGGATGTTCTTCATGTAGACAGGCTTAAGAGTCCGATCACTCTTATTATTTAGATCTTGGCTAAAAATTTCTACTTCACAGAGAGGCCTTCTCTGAGAATTCAGTACTCTGGCAGTACCTAATAATTCTAAATGATCATCTTAGCTGGAAATGGTACTACAAACCTGTAATCTCAACACTTGGGAGGCTGAGGCAGGAGGAATGCCTCAAGTTTGAGGCCATCCTGAGTTATATAGGGAGTACAAGGTCAGGCTGAGCTTCAAAATGAAACACTGTCTCAAAACACAAAAAATAAAAGTAAAAAATCATCTTTACTACAAAATTTGCTTATTTCTTTATTGTCTGCATCTCAGTGTTATCTCCATTAAAGTAAGGATCTTGTCTGATTTGGTTAATGTTTTACCTTTTGCATCAAAAACTGATACATGATTCACTGAATCAAGGTTTATTAAGCACCCAGAACATTTCAGGCCGCAAAAGCCCTATGATCAGAGCAGTAAACAAGCCTCATACTTAGTTACTTTCATGGGGTACAATGACACTGAATTACTATTGTATTTGGGACTGAGGTTTACAAAGTACAGTCTCATGGAGGAAACGCCTGATGTGCACCACTACACTATGCCCAGCTTGCCCCACTATTTCAGCTTGGCTTTAATCTGTCCCAGTCTTTGAGGAAGAGCAAGAGGATGAAATCAACATGCCTGCAGACATGGTAAAGGAGTAGGCAAGTTAGGGTGTGCCGCCTGCTTAAGAGGAAATGAGGCCAACGCCTCACCTCACAAAGCAGCAGAGGTGTTAACTGACTCAACCCAATGAATGTTGAACTAACATGAAGTGTATGTGGTAAAAACCTGGAATGCATATGACTCTGCTCTCTACTCCAAGCAAACCCAGAATTCCATTTTCTTACAAATCAACAAAAGACTATTTAATGAAAAGGTAAGCAAAGGGCTTGAACAGCCATTTCACTGAAGATTTATTAATGGGCAATGAGCATATCAAAAAATGTTCAACACCACCAATCATTACAGAAGTAAAAATCACAATGAGATACTACTTCTTTATGTTCGCTAGGATGACTACAATAAAAAAACAACTATTGTTGGCGGGAATATAAAGTGGTGTGGCTGGCTGTGAGAAATAGTCTGGTAATCACTCAAGAAGTTAAGATATAAAATTACCATATGAGCCAGTAATTCCATTCTGAGGTATACACCCAAAAGAATGAAAAACAAGTATTCAAACAAAGCCAAAAAATGAGAACAAAGGAGGTGTCTATCAACTAAGGAACAGATGAAGAAAATGTGGTACAATATCCATACTATGGAATATTATTCAAACAAAAGAAAAAATGAAATAGTGATACATGCTACAATATGGATAAAATAAGTAAAAGAAGCTACAGAGGCAGCAAAATGGATTATTGAGAGCCACTGTGGGGAAACTGGAATGGGCAGTTATTGCCAAGTGAGTAAGGAATTTCTTTTTGGAGTAATAAAAATGCATACGCAAACAGTGGTAACAGTTACACAAATGGATTTTACCCCAATTTTTTTAAAAATAGGAACTTTCTCAAAATGCTGTAAGAAATTCTGGGTAAAAATAGGATATTAAAGTTTTGCACCTCAAAACAGTCGTGGCAAAGCAAGTTCCTAATGAATTATTTTCATCCTCAAATTAGTCTATACTTCACCTAAAGACTAAAAGCAATACATATACAAACTTTCCAGGGTAAAACATACTGGCATATTAATTCCTGAAAATTAACTTAAATACTGTAAGCAGAAGCACAAAACATTTATATCAGTGAGTCAACAAGGTAACCTGGGAGAGCCAATGAACAAACAAAGGCCGTAAGGAAGCTTCTATGTCATCACATTATTACTCTTCAATCAAATAACATATTTATACAACTAAAAAAATAGAGATATGGCAACCGGAAACCCATAAAAGAACCTGGAGACAGTGAAAACAAGCAAGAGCTCAAAGACCAGCAAGCACAGATGCATGACTCACAGGCACCACCTGTGCTGATTTGTAGGGGTGAGCAGAGGGCATAATTGAAGAACTACAAATATGCTCTCAAATCAAAGGGCTACTTATAAAGCTTTCCCCAAACCTTGGCTTTCTCTTCACTAAGAAAGAGAAAGCACTATCAGTATCACCCAAGAAAACACTATTCCCTGTAAGTTAAACTCCTAGGTCAGATAAGTAAGCTATGATCCTAGTTCTCATGGCTCTGAATATTCCAAGGGGTACTGACAGGCCAGGTCCACATCACCCATTTCTTTATACAGGATGTGATGCTGGGCTCAGACCATGATGAAATCACTATACAGACCAAACATTGTAGTTGTCACTTGTCACCAGCTCCACCAAGTTACCATGCAACCAATGTAAACAGAATGAGATTTAATATGCTATTAGCTCTGATCTAAGTAGCTGACATAATGCCAATTAAATGGGTAATGACACTGGGTAATAAAGAGCCCTTGGCACAGTTCTATTTCCAAATATGATTCAAGGGTGGTTTTCATTTTGCTCTTTCCTCAACTGCCAGATGCCAGGGTACTTAGAAGCTACTCAATCTCTTTTCCTAGAGTTGGTATTTTGGGGATTTATTCAACTTTTAGAAAAGGACCAGAAATATTTGGGAGCTCAGCTATGCACAGCACTTAACAAGTGCATGAGAATCCCCATTTATTTCAAAGTAAATAACACAAGGTTAGAGTCCAGCACCCAGAATCCTGATTTCCCTCTCCATGATTCTGATTCTAGCTATGTAAAGGACTCTGATCTTCATTTCCAAAACATGGACAGAAGCCACCAAGTTCATGAGATACCTCAGCACAAAATTCATGGCTATTAGAAAATGAGAAAAGCAAATTATCATCAACCAGTTGGTACTTACGTCTTCAAGCCCATCAACTAGCCCTACCAATGGCTATATTTATGCTTCAGAGAAGTCATCAGGCCCTCTGACCTCACTTAACATGATGTATAGTTGAAGCTATCAATAGAGGACCTTTCAAATGATACACACAAAGTTATATTTCTTGTAGTATATCCAGCAGTTAGAAATGAAAGAACTAGATAGATTTATTACTATGGATGGAACCCAAAAATCTGGTATTCAATAAAAAAAAACAATTTATTGAAAGAAATTAACAATATTATCACCGCTGAATGTAAAATGCATACATAACACAGAATGGGAAGATACAGACCAAACTCTTGAGAGTAGTTGCTTCTGGTCAGTGGCAGTAAGACTGGCATAAGAGTAGGAAAGATGTTACAAAGACTTCAGTTCCATTGGTATTATTTTATTTTTGTTGTTGTTATTTATGCTTTTTTTTTGGAGACAGGATTTGCTCTGTAACTCGGGGTGTTCCTGAGCTCACTATGTAGCCCAGGCAAGCCTCAAACTCACAGCAATCCTCCTGCCTCTGCCTTCTGTGTGCTGGGATTACAGGTGTGAACCACCACACCCGGCATTGTGGTGTGTGGTACTGATTGCTGATGGGCATGGGTCACCTCGCCCAGTATTGTGTGGTATGTAGTTACCAGGGATCAAACTCAGGACCTTGCACTTGCAAGGCAGACACTGGAACCACTGGGCTAAATCCCCAGCTCTTATTTTTGTTTTATAAAAAAATGACCAAAGTAACACGCTAATACTTGTTAATTCTGGGTGTTAATATACAGGAGTTTGTTAGTTTAACTTTCATACACTGGTGCATCTTTTTTTTTTTCTTAAAAAAAAAAAAAAAAAAACTTTTCTGGGCCAGAGATTTAGCTCAGTGGTTCTGGAGCTTACCTACCAAACACAAGGTCCCTGGTTCAATCTCCAGTAACCACATACAACAGTAAAGGGTGTGATGACTCACACCCATCAGCAATCAGTACCACATACCACAGTGCCCAGTGTGGTGGCTCACACCTGTAATCCCAGCACTCAAGAGGCAGAGGCAAGAGGGCTGCTGTGAGTTCAAGGCTTGCCTGGGCTACGCAGTGAACTCAGGGCCAATCTGAACTGCAAAGCAAGACTCTGTCTCCAAACAAAAAAAATAAGAAAAAAAACCTTTTCGCTTGTAGGCATGTACAAACAATAAAATCTTGCCAGACATAGCAGTAAGTGGCTTACATGTATGAAGTTACAAGGCACCACTTTTCATAAGAGAAAAATTCCTGTCCTGCTCATTTCCTTTTCATTAGGTATGTTCATGGTCTCTTTAATTTGACTGGCATGAGAGAAGAAATTACAACTCAGGTTCTTCTGTTCTACCACGAGCAGCATACCTGCAGAAGGCCCACATTTTCCTTCTAGTTTGAAAAGTCTCTGCCTACTCTGCAGTCTTGTGGTTGTCCCACCCTTGCAGAGAAGTACTGGATAAGTTTATTTTATATGTCTAACTATGGATCAGCATTAGAAATTCATTACTACTGCACACTAACCCATACCTTGCAACCTGAACTTTATCAGTAATAAAGATAAAATATTTTAAAAAGATGATATTTTTATATCCATCTGCCTTTCAATTAGTTCCATTCTTGGCTAAAATATTAAAGAGTTATTTAATGTCCTCTCCATTCCCCACACCACTGCCACTGGCACTTTATAGAAGTGTTTTCAGTCAGGTTTAGAAACACTAAACAAATTACCTAAGATGGTAGTAAGTGGCAGAGTCAGAATTCACATTCATCTCATTCCAGAGCTCATATTTCACTTATTATGCCAAGACATTATGCTATGCATATCAAAGAAAATTAACTGTTGCTTCTAAGAATCTTCAGATGAACCAAAAATTATTATAAAGGCTGAAGATTTTCTTAGTACATACTTGGAGTTCAAAATAGGTAAAAAATAACATGGCTCAAACTAAATTTTGGATGGATGGGGGGTTAGAATCTTTGCCCTAAGTTACATTTCCAGTCCTTTTTTATTTTTTATTTGGAGATAGGCTCTTGTTGAGTCAGCAGGCTGGGCTAGAACTTAGAATCCTCCTGCCACAACCTCCAGAGTTCTAAAATTATAGGTATGCACCACCATGCTTGGGCTCAATTTGATTTTAAATTTGGTTTTTTGTTCTATTTGTTTTGTTTTTGAGATAGGGTCTTGCTATGTAGTTCAGGCTGGACTTGAACTCACTGTGCAGCCTAGCTGGCCTCAAACTCCTGGTGAACCTGCTGCCTCAGCCTCCCAAGTGCTTGGATTATAGGCCACCACACCCACCCTTTAGTTTTAAAACATGATTAGAAAACACTGATCTATGAATTAGGAACAGCACATCTGTTCCTACAAACATGTGGAATGTGTGCAGAATAACCTCTGTGGGGCCCACAGGAAATGCTGTTATAAACCAATAAATGAATGAATCATATCAGGACTAGGAATAGCTACTTGGCCAGAAAAAGTAATATTTAAACTGAGTAAAAGCAATGCTGATTTCATTTATTTTTAGTTCCAACTCTTTGTTCAAGTAGACTTTTTGAATCTCCCTTCCCACTCAACCCTCCAGTCAAACCACCCTTCCACTCCTTGAAATCCCTCCTTTTCTGCCTCAGGCCATCTAGCAAAATTCCAACTAATCTTCAAAGCCCAAAGGAATTCCTCCTGTTCTCAGGAACCTAGCCCAGACTTCTCAAGACTATGAATGTTACATGCAAGAGGAAGAGATTCCTTAATCACAGGTCCTAAACTTTAGTCTATTTTGACTTCTACCATTCACCCCTGCACCCAAAGCATCTTACCTCTCTCTGCCTTAAACATCTGTCCAGAGCCTGGCCATCTACCTCCCCTGACACTATCCTAGTTCAAGCCACCGATACCAATCAACTGGACAACACAACAATCTTTACTCAAATAAGGACATGAGGCAGGTTTAAAACTTAAACATCTAACAGTAAACATTCCCCATGCACTAAACTAAAATCAAAGCAGATTAGAAACCTAAATATTAAAACAGAAACACTAGGGCCAGAGATTTAGCACAGTGGTTTCCGCACCTGACTAGCAAGTTAAGTACAAAGTCCCTCGTTAAAAAGGATTAATCCCTGGGCCATGTCAACTCAGAGGTTCCAGAGCCTGCCTCCCAAGCACAAGGTCCTGAGTTGATACCCGGTAACCACATACAATGCTGGGCGTGGAGACTCACGCCCACCAGCCATCAATACCACATACCACAGGGCCGGGCGTGGTGGCTCATGCCTGTAATCCCTGCACTGGGAGGCAGAGACAGGAGAATTGCTGAGTTCCAGGCTTGCCTGGGCTACATAGTGAGCTCAGAGCCAGCCTGAACTACAAAGCGAAACCCTATCTCAAAAAAAAAAAAAAAAAAAGGATTAATCCCTGGTAATGGCATAGTGACTCACATCCACCAGCAATCAGTACCACACACCACAATGCTAGACATGGTGGGTGGCTCACACCTATAATCCCAACACTCAAGAGGCAGAGGCAAGAGAATTGTTGTGAGTTCGAGGCTTGCCTGGGCTACATAGTGAGCTCAGGGCCAGCCTCAACTACAAAGAGAGACCCTGTCTCAAAAACTAATGTGAGTCAAAAAGGAATATAGAATATCAGAAATAAAACTGAATAATACTCCATTTTGTAAAAAAAA